>CAICTM010000165.1:0-102656 GCA_903772945.1 Seminavis robusta
GATGCAGTTCTGGGGCAGTGGAGTTGGGGTACCGGTACACTACAATCCTGCGAGAAGGGGCCCACGTGGTGCTTTCCGCTCATCCGCCCAGTACTGTAATTCCTGGCCAGCTAGACGGCTCACGTAAGGGCTTGGGTTGCAATTCAGGTTGCTCCAGTGGCCACGGAAGAGCAGTCAGAGAATGCGGTCTCTGCCAACATACTGCTCAGCAGCAAGTAGTTTTGCAACCACCATCATTGCCGCCCTCGATCCACCAGCAAGTTGCTGGAAGCCACGAAGCCACGAAGCCGCCTTCTGGTTGCAGTTCAAGATGGCCACCTTCCACCTTCGGCAAAGAAAACAGAAAACAACATTGTGTCAAAGCGGTCTCCGTCTGGCTCTACTTCAGCATCTTCTGCTAGCTAGCTAGCTGGCTAGGTAGTAGCTGGTATGGATCGCCTGGAGCGGAAGATTAGGCTTGACGTAAAGGTAGGTGTGGTAAACCTATAGTATTAAGAAACATAAATTATTATTGATCTTTACCTCAACTACGCTTGCAAAGCTGTCTCGGTGGTCGCGTTGTGGGGTATGGTAAGGTACCAGCGTACCAGCTCGGGTTGTACATGAATAAATATTTATCTGACCGGTACTGACCGTCAGTACCGCTTCTCGAAGAAGAAAAGAAGTGATTTAAACAGTTAGAATTGGAGATTTAGTGTAGATTTCCCATCTTTCTGCTTCTGTTCGCTTGATGTGTCGTATCGAAAAGTGTCTTTTATTTCTGTTTTCGCTTTTTCACCTTGTTGTTTCTTTTCTTAGGAGAGCGTTTCCGAAGGTGGTTATCGTGTTATTTCTTTTTCATATTCATACCAGTGAGTCCTTTTAATGTTACTATGACATAGTACGGCGGTGATACCGGTAGTGGTGATCTATGGCTGAAGGTCTGTGAGCTGTGAGGTTGTTTGAGCTCTCCCTTTGCTCCCTTTCTCTCCTTGTTGTTGCTTGTGGGTGAGATGGAGAGGTCACTTCCACCCACAACCCACATCCACAACTCAACCCATCTGCCCAAAGTTCGAACGTTGTCTTTATCCCCTGCATGTTGTTTGTCATTGTTGTTTGTTGGAGGTCGCGCACAAGAAGTTAAGCATCCACCACCACCATGACGTCGCTTCCAGGCAGCAAAGACGAAGAGAAGACTTCCCCCAACGATGTGTATGAGGCACACGAGATCGAACGACTTCAAAAGGAGATCTTGATGGCAAATCCTCCCGCGAGCAAACGATCAACATCGACTGGCGACGATTACCCTCAGGTCGCCCAGCGCCCAAGAAACGAGGCAACAGCAGCAGATGTGTTGCCTGACGACGTCGAGTCCGATTTCGTGTCTACTGAGATTCCTCCAGAAGCGCCAGTGGCAGCAGTCTCCGAGGAGATGCCGCCAGATTCCGATAGCAAACAGGAGGCTCGTGTGGAAACAGAGATGGAGCAGCCTACCAAACCCTCTGATGCAGCTACTACCACCACCACTGGTGAGACGCAGTCGGCAACCACCGCGATTTCGCGAATGGTCTCATCACCGGGAGCCTTTAGCATGCGAGGCCCGGACGGTGCGGCTTCGGACGACCCCGAGAACGACGAGGACGAATTCGACGAGGGTCCACCACCAGTGAACGATTTGGAAACTGGAACCGTTGGTACCACTCGTAACGACACAACTGTCGCCATTGCAGGAATGCCGCAGCAACAACTTCCACAAGATCCCATTGTGGAAGCTGTGGCAGTTCAAGACGACCTTCTTGAAAGAGCACAGATCGAGGAAGAAATCAGAAACACTATCCTGCAAGAGGCGGTACAGGCAGATGTGATTCCTGTACAAGTTCCTGATGTCATAGATGAAAGGATGGGCGACAATAAAGAACCCAATTCCATGAAACACATTCTTTGTGGCGTGGTTAGCTTGGTGCTTCTCCTGGTACTAGTGCTGGGTCTGGGGCTTGGTCTTTCCAAAGAGAAGGATGATGTCACTACAAACAACATGGAAAACACCAAAAGACCTACACTGGAAGTTGTGAGGGAACGTGGCTATGTACGATGTGGAATGAACAATCTTGGCTTTGCCAGCATCATTGATCCGGAACAATCAGACCAACTAGCCGGTTTCAATGTACAGCAGTGCAGGGTGATGGCTTCTTTGGTCTTTGGAGATCCTGACAAATTTGAACAAGTTTGGGTGACTCCCTTTTCTAGATTCGAGTTGTTAGCCGATGGAACAGTGGATATCACTACAGAGGGCACAACCCATACTATGTATGTTGACTGTAGCAATCAAGTCTGGCTTCACCAATGCTTTTCAGCAGGTGACTTACTCTCATCATATTCTCTTTCCGTTGTCCATTTGCTACAGGGGGCGCGATGTCTATGAAGCAAACACAAGATCTTCCTTTACATTTTCCACCCCGTATTTCTATTCAGGATTGGCATTTGGAGGTGTGCCAACATATGTGGACTGTGCAGACAACTTGGAGGATTTCCGTGGCGACTGTAGGGGTCTGCAGATTTGTGCTGCAGCAGGTACAACTCACCTTGCAGTGCTCTCTGAAGTTTTGGGGGGTGGTACCATTGTCCCATACAATGGCACGGACACCTTAGTCGAAAGGTTCCTGTCAGGAACTTGCAATGTTATTGCGTCAGAGCCAATCTTCCTCACCAAGTTCAGTGCAGTCTATGTAACTGATGATTGGGAAGTGGACTGGAAGTTAGGTGCAAAGCTTTTTTCCAAGGAGCCCTTGTGCCTGGTGACAAGACAGGATGACCCAGAGTGGTCAGCTCTGGCAGACATTGCTGTCAATGCCTTCTTTTTGGCAGAGGCAAACAACATCTCCAAAGATCAATCTGACAAAATGGCGGACTTGGCTTTATCCAACAAAGGTACTGAAGCTGAGCTAGACCTGATCTCTTCTCTGACAACCTTGATTGCAGAGTTTGGGCATCACGGTGACCTCTACAGTCTTCACATAGAAGACAAGGTGCCAAGGCAAGATGGTCTCAACACAGTCTATGACAAAGAGTCGTCAACAGGTCTGTTGTACTCCATACCACTTGGGAAGATTACTGAGCTTGGACCAAGTCCTGTTGCTAATGGCACCCTGTCGCTGATTCTGGAGCAAAACTACCTTGTCTGTGGAGTAATGCCAACCAAAGGCCCAGCATTTGTATCCTCTTCCAAGATTGATTCCTACGATTCTCTATGGTCTGGCTTTGACATTGAGTTTTGCCGAGGATTGGCAGCATCATTGTTTGCTGGTGATTCCAGCAGGGTCGTGTTTGTGGAGGTGCAAGACATGACTGATGCATATGGTGCTTTGGCCAATGGTTCAGTGGATGTTGTGGCTGGTGCTAGAGTAACCCTTCAGGCTGGCATCCAGGAACCAACAACAGGTCTTGGTTACAAGTTCTCGTCACCCTACTACTACGACAATGAAAGCAGAGATGCGTTTGCCTTTATGATGCTCAACACAGATCCACAATGGAATGACTTCGTCTATTGGATAGTGATGGGAGTCATCTTTGCAGAGGAGGAAGGCATTACAGCTGAAACCTCTGTTGACATGCCCATTGTTTCTTTGTTTGGTGAAAAGCTGAAGCAAATGTTCCGAGACTGTGTTGCCTCTGTGGGAAACTATGCTGAGCTGTACAATGCTACATTGCAAGACGTTGTGCCAAGGGGCGGTGCAAATAGGCTCAATGAGGGACTGGCTGGGCCACAGCTGTTTCCGATAAATTTAAGTTAAATTTACTAGAGCTAGCATGTGGGGCCACAGGTGCTGCTTACCGGAATTGGGCATGGCATACCGGTACACCTGAAAGCAAAAGGTGAAACCATGGCTCAGCTAGCCTCCGCCAAGAAGCAGCGGCAAGCTGGCTAGTTTCGTAGTGTGGCGCTTTTGACAGGCCAGACGAGGATTTAAACGAGTCTCTGTGAGCCCAGAGAAAAATTTGGTTGTGGCATGCGGTAGTCCATGTTTAAATGTCGTGTGTAGAGAAATAGTACTGTACAGTACCACACTTGGCACGTGGTCAAGGGAAGCTTGATAAGTCTTATTCAGTCTGGGTTCTCAGAGACTTTGATGCACGTGACTTACCCAAACGTGGTTCAACCTGACTTTAGGGGACTTAAAGCCTCAAACGTGCTTCAGAGGATAGTTTTTTTCGCATTTTCTTCGTCTCACAAATAAACAACAAGCATCAAGCAACAACCTAAACAACCACACCGCACAGGAAGAAGAGGCAAGATGGATCTGAGTAACGTTGTATTCATCGAAAACAAAAAGAAGGGAAAGAAAACGAAGAAAGGCGCAAGGAAGAACCACCAGAAAGAAGCCACAAATGATGGCGCAACTCCATGGAATTTGGTGGCACCGGGTCCAAACGATCCGAGCGTAAAGCGACGAAACGGGAAGGTCTACCATTATTGCCACCACTGCAAGTTTTGGGCGTTGCACCAACCAGGTAAAGGGAAGAATTGTAAACAAGCCGAGCCATTGACCGATCTGTTGGGCGCATTCGGAAACAATCGTCCATTCCAGAGCGCGACATGGTTTGACAAAGGCGCGAGAAACGCGACAACACGAGGGAACGCCTTTGGTGCGGCCGCCGTGACTGGTCAAACTCCTCGTGAACCGACGTTTGGCACTAGAGTGCACAACGGTCCCATCTTTAGGAAACCGCCGGGCTTCGCCATGGCATACCAGGGCCCAACCCAATCCATTTTTGGAGCCAAAAGTTGCAACCCAAGTCCCAGCCCATTCACGCCCCAGCCAGAGCCAAGGAGGAATCAGACCTCTTTTGGCCCGACCACTGATGGGGGCAACGGATCTAGTTTTGAGCAATCGTTCAGCTTTCCCAAGGCAGATCAAAGTTCGCCCGATTCTATCTTTGGTGGCCGTGTGAGCGGTCAGGCCAATTTGGGGGGATCGTTCAGCTTTCCCAAGGCAGATCAAAGTCCGTCCCATTCCATCTTTGGGGCGAGCGGTCAAAAACCCGGCACATTCAGGCCTCGCGCGGAAGCAAACGGCTTTTCGGATGCGCAAGCCAAGTTGTCTTTTGGACTCTCCGCGACTGACGGGAACTTGCCCAGTTTCGGGAAATCGTTCAGCTTCCCCAGATCAGGCCAAAGTTTATCCCAGTCCATCTTCGGGGAGCAAAATACTAACACGTTCAGCAGCTTTGGGTCTGCCTGTGGCTCCTCCGCGAGCACCGCGAGGTCCGGAAACACAACATCATGCCGCCAAAACTCGCCGTCCCTTGAAACTCCCAGAACGGACGAAAGCAAATTCAGCTTTCCTGTACCGGCGAAGCCAGCTCAGGCCTTTGGCTTCTCCGTGCGTCCTGAGACTTGGGGTAAGTCCAGCTTTCCAGCCACTGCATCATCGGGTGGCTCCTCTTTCTCGTGGTCGCAGGCTCCTGAAACCACATTCCCCCCAACAACTACCACTCAACAAGGCCCTGTCTCTCCGGGCCCTGTTGAGTCTGTTGAGTCTCCAACGTCTTCGGCTCCTCCGTCCTTCCTCTACGATCATTACCCTTCCCACATCGTGACACCCACCCCATTCATCCCCATCACCCAGGGCGGACCAACCCCGATGATGGTGGAAGCCGTTCCGTCTTCCTCCTTCTCGGGAGAAATGCACTCGTTGCGGATGTCGGCTCTGGAAGCCAAAAGTAGGGAATTGGCACAATACTTGGTTCACTGAGCACAATACTCGGTTCGCTGAGCTTGAAGCAGGGAACACGAAACCAGAACGAACCGAAAACAACTTGTGAGCCTTTGGGAAAGCAACAGCCCAAAGGCGAGCAAATCTATGAAACCAAATTGAAAAAACACAAAAGAAGTTTATAGCCTTGGGGGTTCAGCCCAAGGGCGACCAAACGAACAAAGCAAGCAAAGTAGGTCATCCACTTACACCCAGGATGCGCTATGATAATCATAATCGAAAAGAATCTTTTTTTTTTTAGTCAGAACACGGATGGTACCAAAGTACACTGTATACTCCTTATGCTATAGTAGTCGCTCCATCTTGCACCTGGCTAGATCCGCAAGAGGAAAAATTCTCTGGGCCAACACATGGCGCAACTCCATCCCCCAAGCCAATACAGTATTTGATAGCCCCCACTACCGGCAGCAAGTAGCTAGTAGTACACAAGGACCAGCAACCCAAACCACACAGGGAATGCAAAAAGCCGTTGCAGAAGACTATTTTAAAAGGGAAGTCTCTCAACTCCATCGCCCTGGGTTCGGGGTGGCACAAGCTGGACAGCCATGTAAGTGTGGGGAAGAATTTTGCTGTCAGCTCGTGGCATTGGCGGTGCCCCTGTTGCGGCATACGGGTAATAGTCTAGTCAAGTTCTTGGGATGGCAAACAAGCTCGGTTCCGAGAAGGGTGCCAGCCGCGAGACTTGTCGGGCTGGCTTCCATCTAAGAAGCTACGGATTAACGTCGTTTCTGGAAAGTCTGGTCAAAATACCGGAAAATGACGACACGAAAAAGAGGCATTTGGTTCCGGCAAATCTACTACGGGTATGCATACATACATGTATGATATGCATACTAGTATGCATACCGGCAGCTGGTAAATGTAGACCCTGGACCCTGGAGATACTTCTAGAAAGCTCCATCCATTTTACTTCAGAAGAATGTCAACCTGTGCATACAAGCCATTAGTACTCGATAATCTATAGCAATGAAAGTTGACGAGCTCTGTTTGGTATTTTAACTATCTGCTCATGCCCCAGCTATTCTCTTGGTTCAATTCAGGCTTGTGTCATTTTAATTTTGGCTGAGACCAGCCTCAGAGCTACCAGAAGCCAGTTAGCTAGCTATTACATGTACTACTTCTCCAGCCACGAACTAAATGGACCAGAGCTGTAAGGGGTGCTGCAAGTACCGTACCACGTTGGGTATCTTTCATCGTTCCAAAATCAAGAATGCTTTCTCTCTTGTATCAATGTGTGTCCTCCCGAACTGTGTTTCACAACGAAAATCTGGAGGGGCTTGTGTGTGGAGCATTTTCAAGACGGAGTGGCTTGTGTGTCGCTACGATTTGACCGTTGCCGAGAAGCGTCCCGAGAGCTTTCTGAAAAGAGTCATAATGTCTCCGACCAATCACTGAGGTAGCAGACATCAATGCCTCCAGTCTTTCCTACCGCTTTTGTTGATCTCTTGATCCCGCCCACACACATACCGTTTGTCGAAGGATAATACAGAAGAAGTGTGTGCTTGTTCTCTCTGTCTCTCTTGTGGGATCTCTACAGGCAATGGATGGCTTCTACTAGGCTGGAGTGTGAAGGAACAAGAGTTAGTTACAGGAGCAGGATAGCGCAGTTCGATCTCATCTCTCGCGCTGATTGCTTGATTGCAACATCCAAGAACAACTGTCCGCCAAAAGAAATGATGGCAATGAGCCTGCAACCTGACGTGGATGCTGCGACGTCCTTACCAAGAGCGACATCGGCTGAAAGTGAATCTGAGGTCCCTAATAGCGTCTTTAGACGTAGCAGCACTGGTTCACGGAGAGGGAGTGACTCTTCGAGGTCTCCCTTCAGTGGTCTGTCGGCATTGATCCAAGCTGCCACTTCTCAGCTGGGACAGGTTAGTGAAGAGGCTCCAGGTGGCAGTGACTACAACGATGAGAATGCTGGTGCTAGAACAAGGCACAACAACAACAACAGCAAGCTTACCACTCCTCGTCGCTATACGCCTCATGGGTTTCACACTTCTTCGTCAATGATGACAAACAACCAACTCTACCTGGACCAAAGCAACATTCGCGGATCATCGTCCTTGAATACGACCCCCACGCTGGCACCTGAGCCTGGTTCAGCAGCTGCATTGAGGAAGCAATCCTTCCCTGAGATACTCATGACAGTGCTAGAAGACAATGCCAATGCTGATGTCATCACCTTTCTCCCCGACGGCAAGTTCTTCGCTGTTAGGCGAAAGGAGTTCACAGAGACTACAATGTTGACCTACTTCTCCGTTAGATGTTTTGATGAGTTCCTGAAGAAGATACACAGTTGGGGATTCTCTAGGATTGATAAAGGCAGCTGTAGAGGCAATCGAACTTATAAGTGTCCGGGTATTGAGATATTCAGACATCCCATGTTCGCCAAGGGGGACTGGGACAAGTGTTCGAGGATTTGCTTTGGAGAGAGTCCCACTGAAGTGAGGCTATCGGCACTACCTGATAGGGCCAGGATTGAATACACACTCAGTGATGAATCAACCATAACAGCCAGCAAGAGACGACTCTCCCCCAGCCATGTGCGGAAAGAATCAGAGTCATCCACCGCAACGTCCAAGCAAAGACTCTCCATCGAGGACGATGGTAGCTCTACGTCCATGTCGCCTCTGATAAAGGCAGCAAACTCCGTTTCACAGATACCCACCGCCGTCTCCAAGAGTGATAGTGCCGACACCGAGAGCAGTGCTGACGCCAGTGCTGCTGCAATGACCGAGATGGAAGACAATGTCCGTAGTCTTGCTCTGGCGATCACTACCGATAAGCTCAACCTAAAGGCCGGCGTGGAAGACGAGGTAGAGGCGTCGACGCCACTGGTGGAACGGGCAGTGGAGAATGCCACACATACCATTGTCACGGATGCGATTGAAACGTTGCTTCGAGATGAGAGTCACACCCGAGAGACGTTTCTGAAGCATGAACGTGAGCTGTCGAGGTCATCTCTGCCGGGTGTCGTGCCAATCAGTAAGCAACTCTTTTCGCCGCCTGTGGATGCCGCAGCAGTAACGGCAGCAGCAGTGGCGGCAGCAGAGGCAGCTGGACTTGACTGTGGCATTGGCAAAGGAGGGGGGCATCAAGGTATGATCAAAGGTATTCGGGATCCCCCGGTGGGTGCTTCGGCCGTCGCTCGTAGCACTGAGGGAACAACCACCAGGAGGAGACGGAGCCCTGACCCACCGGCATCGGTGTTGACGTCCGCCAGCGTGCCGGTAGGAGTAGCGTTATCAACTACTAGTTCATAGGTTCATAGTCTAGAGAGTTTGCGGTACCGTAGAAGCTTTCAACGTTGGGTGCTACCGGTATCCCAGTTCTGCGCCATCGAGTCGAGTGCGTTGCTTATCCTCAATGGCTCGATTGCCACTACTTCCTTGCCAGCTGGGAAAGACTGTACTCACTACTTGGCACAAGCATCAGTGTAAATGCGGTTTTTAACCTTAAACTAGCTTGTAGGTTCGTCGCCACTGAGGGCACCACTACCTGATCCACAAGTAAGGCTTTCCTGGGCTAACATTTTCCTTGATACGATCCGGTACCTCGGCTTCATCGACGCCAAGCTTCACAAAGTCAAGCTCTTTCAAGTTGAGCTGCGTCTTGATGTACTGTACGCTGCCCTTCAAGATCTCCATCTGATCAAAAGGCAGAGACGTTTCCATCGCTGCCGCACCCACGTCTTCCACCTCTTTCTTCACAAAGGATACAAACTGCATCGTGAACTTGATCTGCTTCTTGTCACTGACATTCTCGTTCGTCCAACCCTTGAGCTCCTTCATGAATGTGGCGGGGAAACCGGCGTCTGGGTCGTGCTTTTCTTGCATCCACAACAAGGCCTTCACCTTGAAATCAGGATAGGAGTCTGTGACGAGAATTGTTGACTTTTCGGCACCCTTCTTCGCCTTTCCAGCTTGGGCACGGAAGGTCTTGAGCGAATCGCGAAGGAACTTGGCCTGACGCGTCAACAACTTGTCGACTTCAGAAAGAGTGGGCCACGGTGCCTTCACAGCCAGGCCCTCTTTTCCAATTGCCTTCCATAGCTTTTCCGACCTATTGAATTTGCATACAAGTCATCACATGAGACAAACCAAAACAATCAAGACAGAAGCCACGGTGACGACAACATACCAGTGTGGACAGACAGGGCAAATGGCAACGATGATACTTTCGACCCACGTCCGAACGACCTTCTCGTGCATTTTGATACCACTGTCGGCACACCAACTTCTGTAGTCATTTCGAGCCAAAAGCATCTCGAACCATCCCTGCTTCAATCCTTCACGGAATTGCATGGCGGCATAATTTTTTCCTGCCTCGCCGACAAGGCGGTTTGTTTCGTTCAAAAGGACCTTGTCCATAAAGTTCATCTCTCCTTCCTTTCTCAGATCTGTGGCGGCCAAAGTCTCAGTGATCCATGTCTCCTCGTTCGACAAGGAAACAATGGTGCTATCGGCGGTCTCGCGGCTAAAGTTGGCATCGTCCAACGAGTCACCGGCATCTGCACAAGCAAAGCGTGTCGCATCGGCCGTGTACTTCTCCACAGTCTCATCCATCATCAAGAAGTTTCCTTTGGATTTACTCATCTTCTCGGCGTCAACCAATACGTGCCCATTGCAGTAGTAACCCTTGGGCCACAATTCGGGTTCTTCTTCCCAAATGGCCGCGTGGTTGAAAAGAGCCATGGTAAGATGGTTGGGAATCAAATCCTTAGCGCTGACGCGCAAGTTCATGGGATACCAGTATCGGAACTCATCTCGCATCTTGTTCATGGTCTCTGCTGGAATGGGACAATTCTCCGGCATGGCCTTGTTGCGGTAAATGTAGTCAAAGACATCCTTGGTGAGATGTTTCGGGTCAATCTTATTGGGCGACTTGTCCGTTTCGCCATTCAAGTTGCCAGATCCCTGCAAGTGGTGTGCAATAGTGTAGTAGGACATGTAGATGGTACTGTCCGACAGACTCTCAATAACCCAAACAGGATCCCACGGCAAGAAGGTTCCGAGTCCAAATTGTCGAGTACAAGCCCATTCCTTCAACCACCCAATCACATACTCGTACCGAGACAAGGCGGCAGGATCGTAGGCGTCAAACGTGTCCGCGTTCAAGACATGCTTTCGGACCGCGGTGGACCAGGATTCTTCTCCGTACGCCAAGTACCACTGATCAGTGGCTGCCACGACACATTCGTCATTGGTACGTGACATGACCTTGGATTCGGGTTCAAAGTACAAGACGGCTTGACCGGCATCGATCATTTCTTGTTTGATAATGGGCTTGGCTTCGCTGACCTTTTTGCCCTTGTGAGGTCCAATTTGCATGACCCCGATGGTGAATCCCTTCAAGTATGTTTCGTCCTTGGCCTGCGTCAATTTGGCCTTGTCATTGGGCGATTTGATTTTGAGTTTTTCGCACATGAATACCGCGGACGCATCCCCGTAACCTTCAATGGAGATAATGGGCACCACTTCGAAAGGCACGACCATGTCATCAGTAATGTCAAACTTGGCGCGGAACTCGGGCTTGTCTTGCAAGGCTTTGAGGGACACGTAATCATCGGGAGCATCACTGGGCACCGACGTCACAACACCGGTTCCCTTATCCATGCTAATGGTCAAAAGAGGCAATGTGTATACCTTTTCGTAGGTTGCCAAGGGTGCCTTCAAGGGAAGTCCCAAAAGTTCGTCTCCCGAAAACGTTTCCAAACAGGTGGACTTTCCAAACTCTTTGTTGAAGTACTCGTTTCCCTTGTACACTTGACATGCCAATCCTCGTGCCGATCGCGCACTCATGATAAAGATTTCATCCGTGGCATCAATCAAGTAGGCGCCGTATTCTCCCGATGGCAAGACAAAGCAATTGGTCTGTCCATACATGGTTTCGGGACGAAGCGTAGCGGGTACCATGTAGACGGTTCGATTGGGGTGATCCTTCAACAATTTGGCCATTTTGTCGTGCCGCGCTTGTCCATGGTCCGGTTCCAAGACTTTGATTTTGATGAGGACGTATTCCTGCGGTCCCACGCCTTCTCCACTGGATCGGTCGTGATCGGCACACACTTGTCCATCGACAAGCGAAAAGACACTGTTGCGTTTTCCAAACAGAATTTTGTTCTTTTCTCGCAAGACTTCAAATTGCCATCGAATAAAGGCATCGTAGTAGGGATTGACGGCCGTGGTGATGAAGGCTCGCCTCCAGTCGACTCCCGCTCCAAAGTTTTTGAGATGAGTGACTCCAATAGGTGGAAAGTACATGAGCCAATGGTTGGGATCGACGAATTGTGGGATTTCGGCTTCGGGGACCATTTTGAGGAGGATCTTCCACTGTCGCACAATTCCAGTTCCGGTTTTGGCGACCAGTTTCGTTTTGCTTCCCTTGGATTTGTCCTGTGTTTTGGCCTTTTGCGCTTCCTTGGCGGCGATTTCGGCTTCCATTTTGGCACGGACTGCAGGATCGTCTTCGGGAAATTGCGGTGGACAACCAAAGGATTCAATTTCCGTTTTCAACTTGTTCGCGGCCTGTAAAAAGACAAATTGATAGATGATAGACGAGCGAAAAAGTGTGTGTGTTAGCCAAACCCAAATCCCACAGCACTGCTCTGATAGGATGAATACAGTACTCACCGCTTGAATGGGCATTCCAGTACAATGAAAGGCAAATGGAAAAAGGACATTTTTGCCCAAATGCCGTTCATATTGCGCCCGAAAAATGGCCTTGGTCAAAGAAAAGGCATGACCAATGTGCAAGTGACCATTGGAGTAGGGGTAAGGAAATGTCACCATGAAGGATTCCTTGCCGCCTCCATCCGATGGGTTGGCTTCAAAGGCTCCCTGTTCTTCCCACAGCTTTTGAACCTCAATTTCATTCGCTCGAAGCGCATCGCGCTTGGCCGTGCCCTTGGTGGCGCTCACTTTGAGGTCTTCCATTTCTTTCGTGGGAGCTTCCGCGCTCATGGTTCTATACTCGTTTTTCGTTGCTTAGTTTTAGTTTGTTGTTGTTCTTTTTGTCTCTTTGCCGTTGTCCGCAACGCTTTACTGCCATCTATGGATTGCTTGTTGAATAAATGAAGTCGAGCCGTGCGGTGGATCTTTGCCTTGGGTTTCGTCTCCTCCTTGAAGAAGCACCAGAGCCATCAATTTTGTCAGACACGCAGGGAAACGTGACACCAAATCGCTAACTCTAATACACAAATTAGGGACAGTGCTCATCAAAGTGAGTATCCATCCATCATTTTCTTCGAAGTAGAAGCAAAAGAAGGCACCACGATGCGGATGTTTGATTTGAGAGCTGCCATTCTGATCATCCCTTGGTCTGTCATCAATAGCTTCGTCATCCCTCACCAGTATCACTTCCGCACTCGGCTACTACCGACAATTCCAAGAATGTCTGCAGCAAATAATGACAACTCTTTGGGATACACGTTGAAAGAACGGAATCCCTACGACGTTCATGTCTACTATTCGACACCCGAACAACGAGAACAAGCCATGGTGCTTCGTGACAAACTACAGAAGCAGTTTGGAGAATGGATGCGATTCTACGAGCCAAAAGGCAAACCCATTGGACCACATCCCGTTCCCATGTGGGAAGCCGATTTTGGAAGTTACGAACATCGACGCAATCTCATACAAGTACGTGACTTTTTGGAACAGCAACGTGGAAACTTGTCCATCTTGATTCATCCACATTCCACAGACACGGATTATATGGATCATACACAGCATGCCATTTGGTTGGGGGAAGCACTAGACTTGAAACTGGAGGGGTGGCCGAGGTAGTTGGCAGCGATATTGTTGCAGTGGTATTAGTCTAGATGCAGCTACGGAGCTAACTCAAACACCCAATCCCAGACTTCCACTTTTAATAAAGGCGCTGAATATTGGATCAAAGCCATCCTTTCAGAGCAGGTGTCAAAATGACTTATAGGGCTCCACTCATGTTGCCCAAAGCCGTGCCGTGCCGTACTCGAGAGCCTTGCGACCCGGAATCGTTGCTTTTAGACCCGGGATGGTGCCGAGAAACCCTCCATTGGTTTCATCACAAGTTTTCGTTCGTTGTCCGTGTATTATAAACTACGACGCACGGACGCCTATCGTGTGTCTAGGCATTTACTGTACCGGTACCTCAGATGTTGAAAGCGTTTTGATGCAGAGCATTCCAGGAGGAGGACGCATCACAAAGCCATCTGCTCCTCTGTTGCTTGACTTGACTTGACTTGGTTTGACTTGCAATGTGGATGTCCCGCTGTGTGGTTCTGTGATCTACTAGGCTCATAGTTGACGCCTAGGACGATGGCCTGATCTGTTCTTTTCTACCTAGCCCCAACCCAACCACACACTGTCCGTAGCAGAGAGACCACCACAGCAAGAACTTTCCTCCCAGATAGGCAAGCCCCGAGGACCCTTACCCGTCAGCCGGGGAACTACTACAGTACTCCATAGAATATCTAGCAACAGTCTCACCCAACAGTGTACAAGCGGCTCGATTTCGCTCAGTTCGCAACGAGCGGGAGTGTGGGTACCCATTGCCTACCTTCCCGCCTGAAAGCTTCCAGGTCGTCCCTGCTCTGACGCACCAACAACAATAAGGTCCCCAGGCACTCGTACTCACGCCATGGTGGTCAAGGGGCAGTACCACCAAAGACCTTCCAGCAAACCTTGTTGAGGAGGTTTGGTGAGCAGGGTTTAGAGCCATCAGAGCACCAGTCATGAATTGCTGTGACTCAATTGTCAACAACAACGACAGCGACGTGCCGGCAACGCGGTATTTAGAGGAAACCTGTCTTCAATGCGGAGGTTTAGAGGCAAGCTGGCTTCAATACGGAGGTTTAAATAAGTAATGTCCTAGTTGCCCTTCAAATCAATAATGAAATTAATGGAATAGAATTGTTGAGGTGGCCCCCCTCTTTTAGAAAAGAGAAAAGAGTTTCGTATTCCCATTGAGATACCCCACCTCCGTAGATATTTAATTAATACAGCAACACTGGTGATACTACTGGTCCTGTCTGGTTCAAAAACTTTCACCATTTATTTTGATTCGATTCCATTCATTCAAACAAATCATTCGACCATGTCAACACGAGCTCAACAAGTGAGTTTCAATCATAGTTGGCAAGTTGATGGACCAAATTTCTAATTCAGGAAGTATTAAATTTTATATATTGCAAGCATAGCTTTCCAGAGGAAGATTCTCACTTCTTGGGATGTTAGCCATGTTAGCGGTAGCTTTTCAGCTGTTTAAAATGCAGATCTACAAAAAGCCATCAAGTCCAATACAGTATTATTTCCAGCAGTATCATGCACAGGCGGTAGCTTCATTGGTAGACCTATACTGTACATGTTTCTACTAGAAAACAGCCCAACACTGATGATTCGATTCAATTTTTTAAAATAATAGCATGAAAGCGGACATCGTGGTAACAATGAGATATCGTAGCCATTGATTGGTTGCTTGAAGACACTTCAGATCCGGGAGGCGGCGGAAAACGAAAACTTCAGGAAGAAAATTGGTTCGGGTCTCGGGTGATGCAGAAGGGGGAGGGCTAACAAGGCTATTCCCTACCTGGCGTTTTGGAGGGGCCATGCGTGCCACTATTTCAGCAAACAGCAGCAAAGGAAACGGAAACAACAACCCCAGCAAACCGCACAGCGGTGAGAAGCCAAACTGAGGAGCCAGTAGTACGACTACCTCGCTTCGGGTAGTAGGAGATATCGGCGTTACAAGAGCTTATCCAATAGCCAGAAGCAGGAGGACAGCAGGGTGGTTGCAAGACGAAGAGATATTATATTCACGAAACGACGACGAGAGAGATACAGACCCGAGTAAGGAAGGAGGGTACCCAAGATCCAAATTTTTCATAGTTACCACTTGAACCATGTCGGGCCCTCCACCGGATGTAATTGACTGGACCGAGGCGATGCAGCAGACGGGAGATGACGAAGAGTTTCTTCGTGAGCTATTGGCCGATTTGCGCCAAGAGACGGATACCCAAGTGTCGAACATCGAGCAAATTATTCAGGTTCGTGCTTGTGCTTTGTTGAGGTTTGAGATAATACCGTGATACCTCTGGGTTTCTATCGGTTTCGGTTGAATGAGACCACCATCTTATTTTCCTGTCTTTTTCTCCCTCTATTTTATTGTAACAGAATCCTACGGATGCCCCCTTTCAAAGGATACAACGAGCCGCCCATGTGATCAAGGGAGCCTCTGCGAACCTCATGTGTGCGCAGCTTCGATACGCTTCGATGGCGCTGGAACAAACTGCCCAAGCCGCTCACAATGAAAATAACGGGTCACCATCCGCGGAAACAACTCAGAAGGTCCAGCAGTGCTACCTGGATTTAAAGAGAGCCCAAGAAAACTATCATGGCTTTCTGAACGGCCTGGGAGTTTAGGCACCATTACTCCAGTACTACCCGTATTATTTTTTAGTGCCGTGGATTGTTGGAGGAGGTGCGGGAGGAACGGTGGTCACTGTCGGGTCGGAACAGCATTGGTTGGACAATGATGTTATTTGACAACCCAGATGGTGCAAATTGTAAAAAAGGACCAACCTCCCAATATCGTGCTTTTGTCTTGTTTGGTCACTTCATTTAAATAATCTACAATAGACATGAGACGATTGCCAGATATTGTTTGGTTTTTAATTGTGATCGCCTTGCTCAGGAGAAGCGGGTTTTTCGTGTCCTTTTTAGGCGGCACAAAAGGAAGAATTTAGCCCACAGCAATTGGCGGGGCAACGTGCAGAGAAACTTCCCATTGCCTGATTTCAAACTCGTTCCCCACTTTAATCACGAAGAAAAAAGCTGGCTAGTGGTACTTTTGGGGGCTCTCTTTGCATCCTCTTGAAAATATCCCATTGGACGGACTCGACTCGCCTGGGCTGGTCGGGAGTGGTGTCCTTGGCCTGCATCTCGAGACCTGCAGTGCCGTTTCCCGAAGTCGACCACGTTTTTACGAGGTGAATTTGGCAGTACTCTCGAGCACCAGGCCATTGCTGTGCCAAACATTGAGTTTGCATGGGTAACCTTGGATTGAATGATTTGTTCGATTCGATTATTTCAAGCCCTCCGAACTGGGCGCAAAAAGCAGCTGCCCATGCCACCTACTCTATTATTAATAGCTAGCCTGCGGACTCGTCACCAACACTCGTAGATGTACCTCGCCTGTGCACACGTACACGTAAGAAGGTCAAAAACCTTGCCCCTTCACTCCACCATGTTCACTTTTTTATTAAGTTTAGTAGTAGTACACTTACACTTATTGAGAGTGTTAGTTATTCTCATTCAAGAAATAGGCCACCAAATCTCGTGCGCTTACAACCCCCACGACGCGCTCTTCCGCATCTGTTACAAACAAACGATTGAAGCGTATCTGAGCAAAGTATTCAAAGATCGATTGTAGGGTATCCCCCATCTTGCAAGTGTGCAAAGCATCGGGAGTGGTTACATCCGTTCGCTGTTGACTGAGAACATCACTGAGGGTCATGTCCAAATTGGCTACAGCGTCTTCGGCATCGGTTGCTCTGGTCAGAAACGTAATGTCCGATCGGCTGTAGACACCAACAATCTTGTCGGTTCCTTTATCCACCACAGGCAACGCCGACAATCGATGTTGATGCATCAGCTCCAAGGCTTCTGCCAGGGACTGCTGGGGTGCTACCTTGATCAAATCTCCATGATATGTCCCGATCCTCAAGTCGTGTATGGTATCATCAAAAAGCCGTCTTTGTTCTCTGAAATGGGTGACTAAATGTTCCAGAATGTTGGTGTATGTAATACAGGCCAGAACCCTCATATCTTCTGGCATGAGAATGGGCAAGAAATCCAGGTTGTGTCCGTGCAGCAGCCGACATGCCTGTTTCAGAGTTGTGCTAGAATCCGCTCCATTGAATCCCTCGTGTCTAGGCAGTACCGACTCCTTTATGATGGGATCGTTGAGTATATCGGCAATACTTCGAGTGGCCAGGGTAGACACATCGGCCTTGGTGCTTCTGTAGTGCCTCAAAATGTCAATAAAATCCGTCACTGTCAACAAACCCACAAACTGACATATCGAAGGATCCCACAGAGGAGCAGCTTGCATGTCTTTTATTATACAGATATAAAGAGAGATAGGGTTACGTACACACAAAGGAAATGGATACAAATAAATATATAGTGAGCAAACAACAAGAGCCGACAGGGGTATCAAGTCCTGTAGAGTCCGGTACAATCTTTACGTGGGGTAGCCCCATCAGCGTCGGTATATTCGTCTCACCATGTTCGACCAGAGCGTAAAACGCCAGCTGGATGGGAATGCGAGTATCAAAGACAACTACTTTGCCACTTGCTCTCAGTACGGAGAAGCAGTTGTGTCCGTCCAGAAAGGCTGATATTGCTTGACGTCCAGCCCTCCTCACAACCTCTCGTTCATTCTGAAGCATGGCAGCAGACGGCAGATCATCTGCTGCTCCCTGCAGTGATGATTGTGATTGTTGATGAGCTTCCATGGTGCTTGCTACCTTAGTTGCGTACTGTATGTAGCGAGATCCTATAAAGACCGCCGACTGAAGGCTGGCATCTTGATGATAGCTCAAGGATCGATGCAGAAGAGACACCAAAGGGGGGTTGGGTGCCAGAAAATTGGACAGGCAGCCAGACCAAAATACGCAGCCAGTCAAGAAAGCAACCGGGACTGGCCCAATCCCTGAGGCCCCACCACAAAACATCAATGCATCATGCATCATGACGACACTCTTCACACTGTTGATGGCCAGTACAACTGTACAGTACGAATTGCTGATCTCCATCTCTTTAGGCAATTCCGTTTGACCTCGCTCCCCTCCTTTCCCCTTCCCACTCTTCTATGGATAATTAGATCCCCTCACCTTCTTCTGCAAGCCTTACTGAATCTAGGACAACTCAACCTTTGATCCCCCCCTTGTCCGTACTGTACTATCTAGAATTGGCTGGGTAACTCTCAATGGGCACTAGCTAGTACTACATGCATCAAGCACTATCCCGTAGGTCAGCTAATCATTACGTATTATACTATTAGCTACAAGTTGGACATGTCATTTCACATTCTGTTGTTGCTCTGGTAATTGTGAGCAAGTTTGGCACCCTGTGCCATCAAGGTAGCTTGCCTCTGAGAAAGGCGGGCAAGCTCTTTCCGCGCCACGACCGACCGATGAGCCACGGCTTGGGAAGAAATCGTTTCGGGGGCGAAGGGTAACCTTGGATCAGCGTGGGAGGCTCGATTGGATACGGAATCGTCCTCGTCCTCTGGAAGATTGAAGGATACGGACTTGCGCCTCGAAATACGTTTGCCCAAAATACTCGAGGAAATCGACTTGGTGTCGCTGGCACTCTCGACTATGTGGGGGTGCTCTGGGGAGGTGCGGAACACTTCGGGCCGAGGAGGGTCTGCGGTTCTTCTTGGCATTCGATTCTCGTATCGTTGATCGTGGTGCTGGAGGAACCACAACTGGGTGTCGTCCTGGCGAACGTCCGCTCCCCTGGCCGAAGGTTGCACATCATCGCGACGTTCCATGGCAACACGATTTCTGCTGGTCGGATCCCATTGAGAATTGCCAATGATTCCGTTTCGGTTGGGATCGGCAAGTAGCTTCTTGTGGCTGTTGTGCGTAGCACGTATCTCGGACTCTTCGTCGTCGTCGTCGACTCCGTTGAAAAAGCTCGTGGCGTTCAATAGGTTGATGGCGGGCGCTTGCAACACCTGGGGTTCATCGTCGTCGTCGTCCCAGTGACCATGCCGCACACCTTGATGATGTAAGTCAATCCTGGGGTTACGCGTGTGTGGCGCAATGGGAGCATCTTCCACCACAAACGTATTCACAAACTTACGAACGGCGTACGTTTCGGCAGCAGTCCTGCCCCGGTGCTGGCGTTCGTTCATCAGGTGGTTCTTGAGATTCGACAAGAACTTGGTTGCCGCTTCGTTCCTCTTCGAGAAATCATTGCCGAGTTTATCATCATACTCCATCTCGCTAGTAGTCATCATTGGTGGCTCCCTGCCGTAGTTCCTCATTGACGGGCCATATCCACCACCGGCATCTAAACCAGTTCGCGGTGGCATACCATTTGACTTGTCCTCAACGCTGGCTACTGCGCCAGTTGTCATGATGCCGTTCGTTTCATGGGAATTTAGGCCCGTGAGGGCGCTTATTTGACTCTGATCTTCAAGTTCCAGCAATCGTTGTGCGTCCCGACTGGATAGGCTCAGTGGAGCGCCTAACGTCGCTTTCATGGGTCGTTCCATATCCTGTCGTTGCTCGACTATTTTTTCGCTTTCCTCCATAAGAATAATCGGATTCTGGAACGTACCTTGAGTTCCAACCGAACCGTTGTCGCCAACGATGCCATCTGAAGAGGCTACGAAGACAGATTCGCGATCAAGTTCGTCAACCAAGTCTCCCATGAGGTTTACAGCAGCCATCTTCTTCTTCTTGGTCAGCTTCTTCAGCTTTTTCCAGACAGAAGCGGATGCCTTTTCTAACCTGGCCGCCTCCCGGTCATCATATCTCTTTGGATGCAGGTCTGCATCTTCTGCAAGAGATTCCTCCACGGTGATTGGTTTGCTTGGCGATCTTCCAATGGGTTTGTCTCCAACAATGCTAGCTGACATCGGCAGTTCAATTGGTTTGCTTGGCGACCGCCCTATGGGCCTGTCCACGCTGTCAGATGACAAGGCCATGTTCAAGTCGATTGGCTCGCTTGGTGATTGTCCGATGGGCATCACTGAAACGCTGTCAGACATATTCAAGTCGATTGGTTTGCTTGGTGACGTTCCAATTGGCCTTTCTTCGCCGCTGAACGTCATGTTCAAGTCCTCTTGAGAAGACTTAGACATGTATACGTCTTCTTGGCTTATTGACTTCGACATCTTGGCCATATCGTGACTAAAAGAAGACTTGGACATGTAGACTCCATCTTGGCTTTGAGAAGACTTCTGGCTGTTGATGGAAACAAAGCTGTCTTGGTTGCCGATCAACGTTGAACCACCTTGTTTGATGGCAGGTTCAGGGTGGAGATTAGGATCATAAAGACGGCTCGGACAATCTCGTGAAGGCTCTACGGAGCAATCATCTGAATCCTTGACTCCGTCCGGATCCTGTGCACCGACCAATGTTGGTTCTTGCAAAACTACCACTTCTTGCGTATCCCCAGAATCTTGAGACCCTAGGACCTCATCCTTTTCCATCATGCTTTCCATGGTTTCGACAAAGACAAGGTCATCGCTTTCCTTGACTTCGATGGCTTTGTTGGACTTCAATGACGCGTTCTCAATTTCCACATAAAAATTGTCTGGGAGTTCCAGGACAACCTGATCGGTTTCTGTATCGTTCTTCGCACCAAATGTCGGAATGGATGAAATCAATGCTGTGTACCGATCCAAAAAGACGGAAGCTGCATTTCTGAGGCTCTTAAGCATTGCTTGGTCAGCTTGTCTCGAGAACTCCTTTTCTTCTGGTAGAGTAGGGGCTTGAACAATGCTGGGACTATCACCCTCAGGTGGGTCCATGGACGTATTATATGTCAGTCTCGGAATCTGCTGCTGCTCGTCGAACTCAGCTCCTGCACAACAGTCCTGGGTAACCTTTGCAACTTCACGGTGTACCTCGGTCGTAGTTTCTGCCAATTTCGAGTAGTGGTCTCTGCACCAAGCATCGCCTTGAATACAACTAGCTTCCGTTTCAACCCGAAGGCGCTCAATGGTTGGCCCCAGAGATTCACCTGTCTTGACTCGTAGCTTCTCCAGCGCATCGATTGTTTCCAACAGAGCAACCTTTGAACGGCTTGCATAGCTAGCCAGTTCCTCCTGAGATGGCAATGGAGGCATTTTTGTTGTAATGGACGGACGTTCCTGTCCATCATCACAGCAGACTTCATCGACAGCTTCACTTCGGAATCTTTCCTTCATTGTCTGAAGAGTTCCATAAAAGGCAGGTGGCAAGTGCCGCCCATACGTACTGGAATCGACCTCACCTGGGAAACCTCTCCTAACGGCCGTAAAGTGGGTCAGTCGAATGCCTTTTCCTTCCTGCTGCTTTGCCGCAGTCTCCAGCTGGTGCTGAATTCGATCATGCACTCCTTCGTGTTGGAACCATGGAAATCCAAGATCGGAAATTCCACAAGATCGACAGTCGCTGACGCTAAATTGAGCCGTCATGGCGCTGACATGTGTCCCGCCACTGGCTGTGTGGAAGGTATTGTACGTGTTGAGAGTGACACTATCGTCCAAAGTACTATGCACCTTGACTTCGGGTGGGACACCATGGGAGTGAGCCGATTGGTCTACGTCCTGGTGTCTCCGAGGCTCTCCCTTTTGAAGGAGCTCCTGCTTTCGCGATAGTCTTCTCGATTCTCTCATTGCCGCGGCTCGTTCGGCCGGTGTTAACCACCTCTCCTGATTCTCACCATTTTGCATCAGAGTCTCATGCTTCGAGAAGCTCACTGATTTCTTGTTCCGAGACGACGATGACGACTTCTTCGACGACGATGAAGATTGCTTGGACGATACGGGACGGATCCCTGAAGGGCACTTCCTAATCCGCTTTTCATTTGCCTTGATCGAAGACGAAGAGAGAGATGAATCGGTACCCATGGTGGCTGCATCCACAATCTAATAATTTTGAGTGATCAGAACTGCAAAGCCACCTACTCTGAGTATTCTTGATGCGTTGCGAGGTGCTCGATCAACACCAAAAATGCAACAGGTGAGCTGCCAGCTTGGAAGTCAACGGAGATTGTGGTTCTGCCAATGCTGGGAGCTACACTCTTTTGATACTGCTTCGGTTTTTCTCTGTGCGCACCGTGGATCGTGGAATGCGCACCTGCGGAGCACCTCGATGACTGTGACTGACAAATAGCTTGACCGCACACCGCACACACTTACTCGATCATTGGTTGTGGCACAGACTGCACCACAGCACGCAACCTGATAGGTCTAGTCGTCGTAGAGTATGGAAGGGAAAGCTGTTCATTCTACAGGGTTAGATTTCTTTCAATTCATGAAGCGCTGTCTGCGCGGGAGTTGGCGCAGAAACTAACTTATCTTGCCAGAGAAACGGAATGCTGTATCTTTAAAAAAACATACAGCGTAGTACAATAATTGAAAGGTCCACCAACTGTAGCAGGAAATTGAAATGAGAAACTGCCGTACAGCTCTCGCTAGAATACGCAGAGCTAGAGGGATGCTCCGTTTAACTAAACAAAGTACTGTCCTTCTGCGAGGGCTCCCTCGTCTTCCTCAGACTTTTTGTGTGGTTTCTCGGTAGATCTCATTGTGCTTAACCTGCCCGGTGCATCTCTCCTGTCCATCGATGGGCTCGTCACTCCAGCCTCGGCTCTTACTGAAGTCTCTGTCTCTGTGGGCTTCTTTCTCTTTTTCTTCTTTGGGCTCGACACCCGAACCTCTTCTGCCGTGGAGGACGCATCTGTTTCGGTGTGCTTTGGGCTCTTGCGCACGTCATCCTCGTTTGCCACGAAGTCTTCCTCGGCTTTGACCACGTCCTCTTCCACGAGCTCATTCTTTACATTGCTGTCGCCCGTCTCAAGAACCCTTTGGCTTGACATTTTCTCCATTTTTGCTTTTAGCTCAGCCGTTTGCGCGCGTAGCTTCATAACTTCCTCTTCCAACACAGATTCTCGCAAAGTCTTTCCACGATTCTTGGAGGGAGGAGCTTGGCGTTCCTCTTCGTCATCCTCTGCCCCGACTTCGTCCGTGTCATGGTGAACTTTGTACCTTCGAACCCATGGCATTAGTTGTATACTAAAGATGAGACGCCAACAAGATCCAGCTCGGGTAGCGAACGAGGGGCCAAGGTTGAGCTTCAAAAGATAAAGTGCAGCCAACCTGTCTATGTATGGATGCCTTCAGCGAGAGCGAGAACGAACGAAGAGTGGCAACTGTCAGTCTTCTTGTGTTCAAATGATGCGGGAGTTGTTGCTGCGGCCACTCTCTTACCTGTGCGCCTCGTGCTGCAAAAGATCTTTCTAGAAGGGGAAGAAAGGAGTTAGATCGAAGACTGCATGTCATAGTCTGTACTCAGATTCAATGCTGTAGCTCTTGAGATGAGACACGCACCCGGTAGAAAACAGGGGCCCTATCGAGAAAGAGGTTCGGTAGCAAATCAAAACGGTCTACTCCGGGAGCAAGGACTGTGTCAACCGAGTTTCATCGCAGGTGTCGTCAGTGGACCGCGCCAGTATTCAACGTACACAAATGTGACAGCAAAAGCAACATCAGACATCATGATGTCATAGTGGGCAAGGGAGCGATAACATTCCTCCACCCGATTGGGCTATTGGTCCGTGGACTTACAAGGTGTGTCGATACGGCCGAGATAGAATATGGAGCACAAAACGAAGATCGCTGTTCTTGCTACCAAAAACCCTGCACTCAGGGCAACATTCCAGCACTCGAGAACCAAAAAGAGGGCGTTGGCAGGTGCCAGGTTCCGCCGGTAGAATCCTGCCAGTAACAAACGCCTCAGGCCCAACATGACGAGGATTTTGAGCAAAAGCGTGGCTGCGATACCTACAAGCTGTGCCAGAACACCTTGGACTTGATCCTTTGTCTCATCCCACACCAAAATGAAGGCAACCAAACCGGGGATTAAAAACGCCAAAAACGAAGTGAAGAGCTGGGCCCAAAAAGCCATGCCTTTATAATGTAGCCCATTTTGTTAGCACTCCAGAACGCAGCCAACTCAACTGGACAGACAATGCCATGTTGGGAACTCACCAAAGACGATGGTGGCATGATCAGGTGCATTTCGATATAGCTGGAAGTCAGAGCTGTAGAGACTTGGGACGACGCCGTATCGAAACTTCATGACGTTGAAGACGAAAGAGGGCGTGTAACCAAACAGGATCCAAAAGGTTGAAAAAATGGAAAAGACGAAGCCAATGGCAATTCCAAAGGTTACACTGCAATTGAATTGCCACCCACATCATAAGTTAGATTGTGCAAGTTGTTCTGTCGCTGGATGCCATCACCCGCCTGAAGCACTCAAAAGACAACTTACTCTTCTTCAGCTGCATTCTCCACGAACCACTTGGTCGCGGAGCCGACGATTCCATCTTGGTAATACGCTTCCAATGTAGGACTGCTAACGTTCACGCCACTTGCCTCAAAAACTACAGCTTCGATCTCCGTGATGAATTCTGCCCTCTCTTCGGCGGTTGCTTCCTGGAAGGCTTCAGCCACAGACTGGTTCAGGAGCTCTTTGAGACTTGGCTTATCAACCTCTGTCCAGTTGCCTGTAGTCTCATTGTACAGATAATCCACGTCACCGCCGTAGCATCCCGAGCTACCACAATATATAATCTCGCCTCTTGCCACGGCGTAAGCATTCTGGACGTCGATAACTGCGATGGCGAATATAGTGACTGTAACAATGATAACCATGACTTGTACCAACGCGGAGGCCAAGAGCCTTGAGTGGAACCAAACCCCTTCTTCATAGCATATTGATCCTGTGAAGAAACCTTTCCAGGCCCATATCATTGAGCCCGTCTTCTCCGTGTGGTGGGCCGTGGCGAGGAAGTTGAACATTGCTTGCCCGGTGACTCCTGATCGCCGTGTCGACGAGATCGAGATTCCACCACCGTCTGTGGATTGATCGGCATCAGATTTCTTAGTCCGATGGAGGCTCAACGCGTTTTCAACCATTTTGTTTGTCTTCCAGGTTGCCGCACGTTTTGTGTTGAGATCTTTCTTCAATATACCAGGCTCAAGCCAGCGTCTCAGTGTCTCGTTCTGTTGAAGAGTGTTGTATGGCACTAGCAACCGAACCAGTGTTTGAAGTTGCAATATCAACAGAAGAGCTCCTACTCCTACTGCTGACACACCAAAGAGAAGAAATAATTGGTTTTGTGTGTCCCAGGATGTGCTGAAGAACCAAGTGTCAACGTCCGAGAACTCGGGCATGACACAGAACACAAACACAGCGACCATGCCGATAAGAACGCGGGCAATGGATATCCAACTGTGCGGCAGGAAAGAACTGTTTGCAATGGAGGTGAACATGAAGAACAATCCACCAAGGACCACGAGTTGGGCAAATATTCCCAGCCAGTTCAGAATCGCATTACCAACTTTGCAACCAAATTTGTCAGGATCACACTTGGTCTCGATGTTCCCATCTCCTTCACCTCCATAAACAAACGCAACGAATAGGATCATGAAAGCGCACCATTGGAGGACGACGAATGTCTGGCTTCCATACAGATCTGCAGTGTTGTCGATTCCTGGAATTGTCAGGACTTTGTTCGCTTTCATGGCCAACTCCTCTCGGAGGTCAGGTTCCTCTTCTGCGTCGGCATAAGTAAATTCAGCGCCTGTAAGTGTTTTGGCGCAATCCGCTGGCTGCTTCTCTGCCGCATCTTTCTTCACATTGGAGTATGTCGTGGTGCTGGCAGACATTTGGCTTTTGTTGGTGGCGCTCTTGCGCAGAAAGACACTACTGGAACGACGCACCAATCCTCCTTCGCGTCCCATGGGGATGGGAGGTCTAGCTCCCAGGATATCCATATAGGTGGTGCTGAGTCTGCTTTCCCACTCTAGGTTGTAGCCCTCCAGATCTTGAGTCAACGCCTTCAAGAAGGTTTCGGTATTGAACTCTACCCCTTCTCCACCGGCGACTTCCACCATTTGTTCAACAAGCTCCTCAGAAACATCCATCTCATCACAATGTGCCAACAAATCGGTCACAAAAGCTTTGGTGATCATAATTGAGGCTGATGTCTCATGCTCTGATTCTGCAGAGAGAGTTGCATTGAGAAAGCTGGACCGTATTTCATCTACAATGGAGGCAATCTGGTCATCGGGGTCTCTTTCCTTGAGACACCTAAGCAAGTGGGGGATAAGTAGGATGGCAATGGCCTGCCTTAGGTCGAGCACATGGGTTGGAATATTCTTCGGATCCCCGGCCAAGTCGACGAGAACTTCATCTTCGATTGCTTCTTTCTTGACTTCAAGTCCAAAGCGACTGTGCAGCAAAGCGACGATATCGTCGGCTTCGAAAGACAAGAGGACGGTCAACACACCATATGCCACAGACTCGATGGAATCATTCGGTCACACATGGAAATGACCTTCAATCTGCCTTACCTTCAATGCTACCATTCTTCCGTATCGTCAAACCTGTTTGATGAAGAGCTGAGATGTATTCCAATTCCTTCACATCGGCGTGAGAACCAACTGGCTTCTCGAATCCAATCCTCATGGTGGGTTATTCACTTCGGTACCTGGTACAGGCACCACCACTTCTTCGGTACCGGTCGTCGAGACGTCGACACTGGAGTTGGAATAATGAGCTCACTTCTCTTACCACCATTCTATCCAGCAACTATTGCAGAGCTTGTCGAGACCAACCCCGCATTTACTGCGGTTACCTACCTGGTAGCTGGTAAGCCTCATTTGACATTATTTCTCCAGCTACCAGGTACCATGTGCGGTTTCGTTTCTAAATAAATCTTTATTTCTTATTTTCCAATTTTTTTCTCTTTGGTTAGTTGGTACAGCGTAAAAGCAGAATTTTCCTTTTGAAAAATTGTACTGAGTACTCCAGTTTTGATTGAATACATACTACCGGTAGTAGGGGAGATACTGGCAGTCATAAGTCATCTGCAAGAGCCAGCCAATGACTGACTTTAAAAAGGAATGTCCAGTAAAAACTACAATACTGGAGTAATATGCACGTATGCATACCAGTAGCTAGAGAACCAGGCACCAGGCATGCACCGGTACCGGTACCTGGTACCGGTGTGATGAAGTGTGACAGTGTGACGTCTCCTGTTCCGCTACCGGTAGCTGGCTATCAGCCCCAGATCCACATTAGTACGGTAGGGCAGATGGAATGACATCAAGAGTGCCTGAACGGTAGATTGCTCTGTGGACTCATAGTGGCTAGTCAAAGGAACTATGCTGCATGCAGCCGATGATAGTAGGAGGGCCGGTAGGAGGTGGCCCGTCCAGCCGTTTCCATTTGTTTGAAACCATGGTGGATCTCACTTTTTATTGTGGCAAGTGCTGGTGTCTTTTTACAAGAAATTCCAATTTGGCCAGAGCGACCCATACTTCTTTGGCAAGGAAACCCCAGTCTCTCCAATTTTTGTTTCCGCCATCCCACAACCCATCAAGGTCTGAAGGAGTGAAGTGTGAATGTTTGTTTCAGGTAACCTGGAAACTGGATCGACTCCTGGACCCAACCCTCACAACTGAAGTAATACTTGGACCTACACCTGCAGACCGCCGTGGGCACTCGAAGCTCCCATGTAAAAAACTGCAGCAATACTTTCATGTGCAGACAGTGATTCATTCTTCCAGCGTTTTCTTTTACGAGCACATCAGCATGTCCCTACATGAAATGATGTACACAGATACGACTATCGCATTGCATGCACTGGCGCATTCATACAGCTACCCGTACACGTGTACTTTTACATCAAGCCATGATTCAAAATTACGACTATTCAGAGTTATGAAAAGGTAAAACCAATCTACTACCGGTAGATCGATTCTAAAATGTAGGGCTCATTTTTGTATGCAGAGACAGAGAGAGAGGGAGAGAGAGAGAGCAATCGAAATCCTATCTGACCTGTTGGGTTACCATGATCCATGATTCAACACCCTAGTTCGAAGGAGAGGAAGGTTTTGTGGAAGGAATTCTCAACTGACCGATTGATTGGTTGGGCCACATGCCGATACCGGTACGCATCTGCAGTTGGAGCTCTTAGTGAGTGCAATCATAGAGGAATCGGGTTTCAGTATACTTCGTCCCGTTGCATCAGCTCACGGCTTCTGGCAAAGAGTGCCTTCTGCTCTTCTCGAAGACGTCGCAGTTCACCTCGAACCTGGCCGTCCTCGTCTTGATTCTTTTGGTCGCTCTGTGCAGCATGACCACTGAAAACGTTCTTGGCGAATAGATCCGACTTCAAGACAGACTCACGGTCAACCTTGGCCATTTGTACCTTTGAAACAAAATCGTTTTGCAAGGCTTGCAGCTTGGCAAGCTCGGTTGCTATTTCTTCTTCCAGCTCTTTCTGCTTGACGGTGATCTCTTTCGGGGGAGATTCCTCGCTAGCGGTAGACTTGGAGGCTTGCTCTCTTACATCCTCGTTGCTACCTTCACCTCGTGAACCGTTGGTTTCGACACTCCTTGTTTCAGACTGAACAAGGGGCTCGTCATTGACGATTACAGCTTCCTTGTTGCTTTCAAGGGCTTTTCTTCTGGCATCTTCCTGGCGTTGCATCCTCATCCTCTCTTCGAGTTCCGCCTTCTCCTTCAGCTCTCTCTGTGCGTCGAGGGCATCCTCGAGGTCCTGAAGTCGTTGATACTCGGCTTGAATGAGGCTCTCGAGAGAAGACAACTTTGAGGAACTTCCCATACTGCTGGCCACGGATACCTTGCTGAGAGCAGAAATGTCACGTGTAAGCAGTTGCTCTTCTAGTGGTTCAAACCGGGAAGATTCGATCGGGTTGACGACGACACTTCCAGATACTTCCGTTTGAGCAGTCTGCTGTTGTGCAACATCCATGGCATGATGCTGTTGATGCGCGATATCTTTGGTTTCTTCAACTTCCTCAACGTGTGCGGCCCTTCCAGCATCCTTCTTCTTGGACTTGTCACGTTTCTTCTTATCCTTCCTTTCTTTCTTCTTCTTTTTACTCTCCTTTGCTTCTGGTCCAGCACGCTCAGACGTATCATTCATCTCTTGATCTTCGAGTATGGCTTTGTTAATCATCTCACCAACAGCCTTCTCAAACTGCTTCTTGGTAGTGCGGGTACCGTCGGCAGCCTCTGCCTTTGAACTTATGAATTCAATCAAGGCCTTTTTGAGGTGCTTTTTGAGTTCCTTTTTGACCTTCCTTGACTTTCCTTTCTTTTTCTGCTTCTTCAAGAATGCATGCAACTCATTTCGCAGATGATCTGTACACTCTTCTGTGAAGGTAACGTGCTTTGACTTTAAGATGGTTGCTGGCGGTTTGGTCACAGGCGGCTTCAGGGTGATATCTTCCGGCATGTCAACTTCCACCTCGACTTCACCGTCACCTGATTCCTCGTCCCAGTGAACCTTCACCTGGGATAAAGAAGAACATCCACGACAAAGCCCAATGTCTGCAGTGAGCTTGTGATCGTCATCGCTTGCATCATCCTCGGCCTCGGCCTCGCACATGACCTGCATGGGTGTATTGAGTTTCAAATCGTTTGAGTTGTTTGGGGCTTTCGACTGAGGTGTTTTCGCCATCCAGGAGAGGTCCACTAGCTTTCTCATATCAGGAATCAACTTTCCTCTACAATTCTGGTCCTGATATTCCTTGTCATTGATTTGAAAGTCGGGGCCTTCGGTGTCACTGCCATCCATGACTTCGACCATGGCATCAACCAGAGACTCGGGCTCTGGCTCCGGTTCAGGTTCGTTGTTCCACGCCATGAAAAATGGCAGACTGCAACCACCCAACATTCTGCTGTATCCAATGTATCTTTTCTTTGTGAAATGAAGGAACCCAGCTGCTTGCTCTCTGCTTGGCTACACCGGCATTGTAAACCTGTAATTCCTTCAACTTTTTTGCTGGAAAGGCCAAGGAAGATGTTGGCTCTCGAGATCTGGATTTAGCGGTGGTTCTAATTAACTATGTTGAACGCATGGCATGGGCATGGTCTCTTCGCCATGATCTAATTAATGGTGTGCGTTGGACTCAACTCGTCGGTACTTAGAAGTCGCACGAGGCGAGCACTTTGCGGTCTCGGATCCATTTTTTGCTTTTGGTTTGTCTCGGAAGGACTGGCGGGATGGACAGGCCTACAGGCAGCTTCGCTTTTACTGATTCAAACGCGCGCCGAGCTTTTCTGTGCACTTCTACAGGACCACTCGTAGAAGTGTACCAAAAAGAGCGGCACGCGTTTGAATCAATAGAATCGAAGCTGCTCGTATGACATGTCGGTAGCTATCATAGGTTCCAGGATGGTTCCACAGTGAGAATAATCTCCCTGAATGTTCGTGTACGGGTATCCTCATCGTACGGTACGCATCGCTACACCCTAGACGGACGAACTAAAGTGGAGTTTGCAATTCTATATTATAGCCACTGTACATAATCTACCAGGTACCGGTACCGATAGTAGAGTTCCTCTTTACAAGATGTTTTCCAAGGACCGGCCAAATCTATACCGCAATCAGACTATAGTAACTGTTTTGTCTACAGCATGGTACCAGGGCAGCCATTATAAAAATTGGTTTTATCGTGCAGTATCCTATCCAACAACCTACAGTACTGCGAGCGAGCTGCCAGTACCGGTACCGGTACCGGTATACGGTAAAGCAGCAGCATCGTGAATTCAGCAGCCCACGGCTTTGACATCAGAAAGACGGCCGATGTATGCATAGCAGGGACGAGCATAAACATAGGGTGCAGCGAGCAACAGCCACCAACATACTAAAAACCATTCACACTCCTTTCGGCCAGCAAGGCATGCAACCCGCCTGTACCAGTATGGCTAGCGGTGCCTTCTCCCTTTGTCGACTAGGGTGTGTTGCTCAGGAGAGTGAGCGTGTCGTTCTTTATTGCGTAAGCACGCAGCAGCGCCTTGTCTTGCTCTGTTGTTGGAGCAGCAGACAGATCTTCTGCTTGGGCAGACTCCTGAATGCGAGTCCAAAGCGACGTCATTTTGGCACGAAGGAATGCCTCGTGTGCGTCTGTGTCATCATCTTCTTCCGTTATAGCTTTCAGCAATGGGGGCACTGTTCTTTGCGATGAAGACTTGATGGATGCCGAAGCAGTGGAACGCCTCCTAAATCGACGTTGTTGCTGTTGCTGTTCTTGTTCTGAGCCACTCGTACCTTTGCTGTTCAAGGTCGAGCCTGAGTGGCTCAGTTCGGTAGCCACGGAGTCATAGATGTCGCTCATTTCATCGAAGGTTTTGGATGGAGCAAGAATGGTGTAGTCGCGGTGAAACACAAAGCCATCAGAGGAGCTTGCGGTTGTATAGCTTGAGTAAGACTCCTCATCGTCCGATACTTCAGAGCCACTGTCATTGGAGTGTTCCTCCAGGTCGTCACCAAGGTTACCAAAGAACTGACCGGCCCATGACCATGAGCTTAGGCTGCGGAGATCGACGCTGGCACTCATCGTGAACTTTTAAACACAGTGCCAGGCGTCTTTACTGAGGGTCTTCTCGAAGCAGAGCCGGACAACTGCGTTTTTTGCATGCTTTCGCACTAAAAGCGACAGTTGGCTCCATGCTTTCCTGTGAGCTGAGCAGTTTCAGGCCCGGGTGGGTGCGTCGCGCACGAAAGACCTTCGCAGAACGGACGAGGTGCGTTTCAAAGGGTCGTACAACTGCGAGTAGCAACGACACCTACCCGTCTATCCCTAATCACATCCAAGTCACCGCAACCACGGGAGACTGCGCACACATGTAACATCCTGATGTGCTCCTGAACGCCAAATTCTTCTTTTCTGACCGTTTTTTGATGTCAGGTTCCACAGCCTGGGTCTCGCACCACCAGCGATGGTTGAAAAGTATTCGCCTAGTTGTACAGTACCGATACCATGACCGGTACGGTACCGTTCGCATTGTCCCGGATTCGATCTTTGCAACGCAGAAACATGGCTAAATCTTGTTCTCTTAACAATTGACATTCATTCCCTCATTCATTCATTCTCCTAAAGAGCCTACATCTACGATGTCATCGACAAAGCTACCCACGTTGCTTTCGTTGCTCGTCCTAGTCCTGGTGGCAACTACGACATCAGCTGCACCGTGGCATCTCCGACGAACGCAAGAAGACGACTTGAAGTGGTTTGAAGGAGACATTGACGAGAGGTATGATTATTTGCTGCCACTGGCAGGGCCACAAGAAATCGTGGGAGGCTCTCCTGGTAAGCAAGTGAGGAGGTAACTGTACTAGCACACAGGAGCTCGTGGGAGTTCAAGCGTCCCCGCCCCGCCTCATTGTCTCTTTTGCGCTCCTGCACACGTACAGCCAGTTCTGGGGAGTTCCCGTGGTTCGTCTCACTCGAGTATGAAGGACAGATCTATTGTGGAGGGACCTTGATTTCTGCGAATAGGGTACTTTCAGCAGCTCACTGCTTTCTCTCAAGCTCGGGAAGCATCTTCCTCCCGACGCAGATAAGAGTAGGTCACACGACCACTTCCGACGGCGAGACTGTCACACCGAGCTGTGTCTCTATTCATCCTGACTTTGGATACGACTTAAAAGGAGTCTACAGCGACCTTGCGGTCCTTTCACTTTCTTCCCCGGTCACAACGGTTACCTCCTTCGTGGTTCTCAACAGCGATACAAGCCATCCGTCAAGTGGGGATTTAACCGCGATTGGGTTTGGACGCACTTCTACAGATGGCCCCACTTCGAGTTCGCTCTTGAAGACGACAGAAGCCTTCGTCAGCGAATCAACCTGCAAGGAGGCCTGGGAGTGTGTTAGCTCAACTTATCATGTATGCGCAGTGGGCGCTTCCAATAATGGTGTTTGTAAAGGTAAGTCGCCAGCTTACCACTTGGTGTGACACAGAGCTCAGTCCTCAGCTCATTCCTCCAATCAATCGCCACGCATTTCGGTCTGCCTCAGGTGACTCAGGAGGTCCTCTCCTAGATAGCGCGAAGGTTCAAGTTGGCGTAGCTTCATTTGTGGGTTGTAAGTTGGGCTTTCCAAGGAGCGGTGGTTGATGCATGAATTGGCTCACGTTCACTCTTCTCAAACCTCTGCCAGCCGATGGGTGCGGAACTTCAACACCAGAAGTCTTTGCATCGGTAGCATCCTTCCATACATGGATTCAGGGCGAGTTGACATCTGGAACTTGCACTTCTAGCCACACGCTGAATACAGCTACTCCGTGCTCATGCGTGTGCCTGATTCAGCGCGCTTTCATTGATGCCACAAGTTTTTTTGGGAGCTATTTCGACTAAGCCGTGGGCGGGGCCATATTCAGCAGATCCTCTAGCCATTGAAATTCCGGACTAACGCTAGCTAGCCAGCAGGTACCGGTAGCTAATTTAACCGCAACCATTCGCCAACGCAAATAGCGGAGTCGGTTGAACAATCCCTCAAAATCAAAAAGATTCCTTGTCGCTGAGCAGTGACAGAAGCAAGTGCTTGGCAATGTGCATAAACCCGTCACTCTTTGCTGGCTAGGCAACCCTTTTCTCTTGGATTTTGCCAGGTTTCAAATCTTCGCGTTGGTAATTTGCAAGAGCTGACTGCATGGATATACCGGTAGGAAGTGTTGTGAAAGCTATGACACCGCCCCCAGAGTTAGCCCCGCATGGTACATTAAAAAGTCCAAAATCTGAGATGAGTACTCGGACGTCATTTCTTGCACTCCATAGGCAGCTTCAATCTCTTGCAGCATGCTGGCCCACAGCCACGATCGACCTTCCGGTGTCGCAATCGTAGGAAATTTTTGAAGTTGCAATGTCTTCTTTCGCATCTTTTGGTGTTTTTTGTCGGGTTGCGGCTTGTTGTTTCCATACGACGCCAAGGTGAACGCCATGGTGTGAGTGGTCCAATCGTCTAGGCCCAACTTTTGCATGACTGGAACCCACTGAGGACTCTTGCTCGATTGTAAGACTTCGCCGAGCGATGTAATGAGTTGAAACTTTTGTTTGGCATTCTGCAGGCCACCGTGGGCTAGACGGAGTCGTTTGGCGCGTTTTTGCGGATCCTGTTTCATTTGTTTGAATTCCTGTCTGCGTTGTTTGTTCTTTTGATACCCTTGCACATGCCGAAAGAAACTGCGACATCGAGTATGATACTCTGGCAGACGAGCCTGGCACAAGGATGGGGTCCATGCATGAGGATCAATTTTCCATAGTTGTGTTTTGCGAAAGAAGCGACGTCTAGGTTTGGTCTTTTCCGAGTCCAATCCATCTTCTTCTTCATCCTCCTCTTCTTCTGCTGCTTCCTTTTCCAATTCTTCTCTCTCTTCTTCCTTGCGCAATTCCATTTCCTCCTGGTCTGCTTCATGACTTTGCTGCAAGATGCCGTAATGTCGCATGGCATACTCTGTGGCAATGGAATTTTTGGGAAAGACTACAAAGGCAGTAGCAGGAATGACATCATTGTCTAGATCGGCACGATTGAATCCACTTGGGTGGTGGCTGCCATACAATGCCATTGATTGGAGGCGGAGTGTTTTGTAAAGGGATGATGCCATGAACAAGTTTGCGCCATTGGACATTCCAATGGCCATCCGTGGCAGCGAGACAACATTCATCTGTTTGGCCCATTCATAGAGCAGGGGCCCTAACAATTCATCACCATCCAGCGAAGACCAGCAATTCTTTTCATCGGAACCACCTTGCAATGGTTGTTGTTGTGGATTGTCACGCTTGGATTTCCCTCCCTTGCCCACGTTGGTGGTGAAAAGTTTGGAAGCCGAGGATGCTGTCGGACTAAAGATTGCCAATCCTCGTTTGAGTGCTTGTGCTGCGACAATGCGACTTTCCGGTAGCTGGAAGAAGTGCAGACCGGACTGATGGCAATTGTGCAAAAAGATGAGGACACCTCGTATTTTGGTACTTTGATTATTGTTGTTGTCGTCTTGTTCCCCCGGAGGCATTTGCTCATAGTAATCTTGAGGTAACATGTAATAGTGAGGTTGTCGATGTTCTCGTAAATGATTCAAAACGTGCTGTTTGCGTTCATCTGGCTGCTGTTGCCCTTGCTGGTTGGGTTGTTGTTTATCAGGATCGTAGATCCACACATTGGGAATGAGTGGCAGGACAGTACCAGGAATTGGAGAAAGAGGCTGCTGTTCTGGATACTGCAGATAGTAATAGTCGAGAGCATCGTCCTTGAGTTCAGGCCACCAAAACAGCAGCACTATTACGGACCAAACCGCCAGTGCGGGAACCAAAAAATTCATCCCACTGAATTCCCAGCAAGAATTCGGGTCGCCTCGATGGCTTGTCGTCGTCGTTTTAGTAGTCGTCGTCGTCGTCGTCGTCGATGGATCCTTGTTGCGACTTGTTTGAGACATGTTCCGACGCAACGAGACTCGGAGCCCTCCGCTATTGGGACTGCTCAGGTCTCGAATGCTGCCATTTCCCAGCGTTTGAGGCAATTTGATCAGAGCTTGTCCTGGCGCGCTCCCTCCTGACTTGGGGCTCTTGTGCAACGGCGCTTTGCCCGGGGACGATATCTGACCATTGCTATTGCTCTTGTTGTGGGAGGATCGTCTGCTATGGGGACGCCGTCGACGGTTCTGGATCATGGTGGGTGCATGCGGTGCTGTTCAATTTTTGGAAAGGTTTGGATTCTTCCAATCCTTTGAATTTCAGGTCTCTGGAGGCGAAGACCACCCATGCAGTACTGGTACCGTACCGGTACGGTACCAGTACTGCAGCCTTACCGGGATCCAGCGAACTACCGTACCTACCAAAAACCCACCATTTTCTTTCTCTTTGAAGGGGAGCTCGGTATCTAGCTAGCTTGGTTGAATAAAGAATCTCTCGTTGCATTGATAGGGTCTAATAATGTTATGGGACAGCTACCAGTTGACCCTGTACGGTACGTAGTTTGATATCGCAAGGGCCAGTTCAATCATTCTGACAACTTTCACGAGTTCAACTCGAGATAGACAGCCAAAACAAAAATGCTGAAACTGCCTTCATTGACAAGCATCATTGACAAGCATCACGTTTTACGCGAAACACATATAATCGTGGCCTCTGTTCTACGGGAGGAACAGGGCCTCGGTTGTACTATCGTAGAGGGTCCGATGAGTGTCAAAGTAGCACTTCTTGCACAGCCGTACCGCAATCTGCTCTTCGTCACGAGGATATATCAAACAGCTCTTGTCGCAGCCACCTTGGACTACCATGATGCGCAAGTGATGACCTGTAATCTGAAACTTCTCCTTCTCCTCGTCCGAAGACAACTCAATGCATCGTTCGCAGGGACCCTTGCTGCCATGCAGATCTGGGTTGTACGGTGTTGGACAGCGAGGGCCGTCGCGGGGGGACAAAACTCGTGGGAACGTGTGCGAAAATTTCGGAGGCGCTGACCGGGGCTGAATGATCGGTGGAGCGGTAATTCTTGGAGGAAGAGATCCGTCCGTTGCTTTGGTATTAGCCCAATTTGTAGGAGTGAGCGTTGCCACACGTGGCAGATTCGCAGCAGAGATTGTTGGCAATCGTGGTGGAACGGAAATCGGCTCCACTGGGGGCACGTAGGCAGGACGGGATGGGGAAAGTGTGGCAACTCGGGGAAGACCAGTACGAGGGGGAGATCGAGATCTTGTTCGCGGTGATGCTTCCTTCTCGGGAGAGCGAGCCGTAGGTCGAGCCGGGGAGAGCCTTGCAACACGAGGCAGGGCGCCTGGTTGGAGCGGTGATTTGGGCGATGATACTGCCTTTTCCGGCTTGTCGGGAGAAGCGGCGAGTTTTGTCGGGGAGAGCTTTGCAACACGAGGAAGAGCAGAAGGTTCCGTCGACGTTTTTGATGCTGCCCAGTCGCCAGCAAGCTGGGCTAGTCTCGGTGGTCTCGCTGGCGATTTCGACTTTGATTTGGTTTGCGTGGCATGCAATTGTCGAGCCTTGATTCGCGGCGCGGATTGTTTTGGTAAGTTGGCGACCCGGGGAACAACGACTGGAGTGGTCTGTTCGACCTTTAGTTTTCCCGGTGGACCCGTTTGCCGGTGTTGTGGATTCTTCATATCAGAGCTCCTTGCAGCCTTACTCTTTGGATGGAAGGAGGGGACAACTCGAACCTCCTTCGAACGAACGGATGGGCTTACTTGTTTAGCGTGCAGGGCTGCGACTCCGTCCGGAGGGATGAAGGCTTTGACCCTTACTTTCTGCTCGATTGTACCAGATATTTGACTCACCTTTCCCACCACATTTCGGATCGACGGGCGGGTGCGGGAATCAGTGTGATCGGTTTTGGATTCATCAGCATCCATATTGAGATCAGCGGTGAAGTCTATTTCCATCTCTTCTTCCTCCTCTCCGGCGGCATCAACATCTGCCGCCGCAATGTCTCCACCAAGTCCGAGTTTTTCCATCTCTTGCTGCATTTCCTCTGCCAACCCGGCACCTATTGCATCTACATCGTCCGCCGTATCAATACCAGCAGCGATGTCTCCAAGCTTATCCATTTCCCTTTGCATCTCCGCGGCCAGCTTGGCGCCAACGTCGTCATCATCGTCATCTGTAACACTGACGCCTACTGCTTTGTCTCCACCGCCTAGACCCAGTTTGTCAATCTCGCTTTGCATTTCTTGTATGAGATCATCTCCCAAGAGATCATCCAATGCCTGCGAATCACCTCCAGCTGGGTCCTGTGTATTCTCTGCTGCTAGCTGTGCTTCTAATTCTTTCAACTCCTTTGCAGCAGCTTCCTGCTCAAGCCTCTCTTGCTCTGCCAATAGCCGAGCTTTCTCCTCTTCTTCAGCTTTTTGACGATCCTCCTCCTCATGTCGCAATCTTTCTTGCTCAGCTTTTTGCCTTTCCTCTTCCTCGAGTCTCAGCCTCTCTGCTTCAGCCTTTTGCCTTTCTTCTTCTTCGAGTCGTAGCCTCTCAACCTCAGCTTTTTGTCTCTCTTCTTCTTCCAGTCTAAGCCGCTCCGCTTCAGCTTTTTGTCTTTCTTCTTCTTCTTCGATTCTCAGGCGCTCAGCCTCCCCCTCGGCTTTTTGTCTCTCTTCTTCTTCAAGTCTAAGCCTCTCTGCTTCGGCTTTTGCCCTTTCTTCTTCTTCAATTCTCAAGCGTTCTGCCTCAGCTTTTTGTTTCTCTTCTTCTTCGCGCCTACGCCACTCGGCTTCAGCTTTTTGTCTCTCTTCTTCCTCAATTCTGAGTCTCTCTGCTTCCGCTTCTGATTTTTGCTGTTCTTCTTCTTCAATTCTCAGCCGCTCAGCTTCAGCTTTTTGTCGTTCTGCCTCTTCAAGTCTAAGTCTTTCGGCCTCCGCTTCATCTTTTAGTCTCTCCTCTTCCTCGATTCTTAGCCGCTCGGCCTCCGCCTCCGCTTGTAGTCTCGCTTCTTCTTCTTCGAGTCTGACCCTTTCGGCCTCTGCTTCAGCTTTTTGTCGTTCTTCCTCTTCAATTCTAAGTCTTTCAGCCTCCGCTTCATCTTTTAGTCTCTCCTCTTCTTCGATTCTCAGTCGCTCGGCCTCCGCCTCTGCTTGTAGTCTTGCTTCTTCTTCTTCTTCGAGTCTAAGCCTCTCGGCCTCAGCTTTTTGTCGTTCTTCCTCTTCAAGTCTAAGTCTTTCGGCCTCCGCTTCATCTTTTAGTCTCTCTTCTTCCTCGATTCTCAGCCGCTCAGCCTCCGCCTCTGCTTGTAGTCTCGCTTCCTCTTCTTCTTCGAGTCTGACCCTTTCGGCCTCTGCTTCAGCTTTTTGTTGTTCTTCCTCTTCAAGTCTACGTCTTTCAGCCTCGGCTTCATCTTTTAGTCTCTCCTCTTCCTCGATTCTCAGCCGCTCAGCCTCCGCCTCTGCTTGTAGTCTTGCTTCTTCTTCTTCTTCGAGTCTGACCCTTTCAGCCTCAGCTTCTGCCTTTTGTCGTTCCTCCTCTTCAAGTCTAAGTCTTTCGGCCTCCGCTTCTTCTTTTAGTCTCTCCTCTTCCTCGATTCTCAGCCGCTCGGCCTCTGCTTGTAGTCTTGCTTCTTCTTCTTCTTCGAGTCTGACCCTTTCGGCCTCAGCTTCTGCTTTTTGCCTTTCTTCTTCTTCGAGTCTAAGCCTCTTGGCCTCAGCCTTTTGTCGTTCCTCTTCCTCTAGTCTAAGCCTTTCGGCCTCAGCTTTTAGTCTTTCCTCTTCTTCCAGCCTTTCTTGTTCAGCCTTTGCTTCAGCCTCCAGTCTGAGTCTTTCGGCTTCTGCCTCTTGCTCTTTTCGCACTCGTTTTTCCTCTTCACGTTGGAGACGTTCCATCTCAAGAGCAGCAGCTTCTGCCTCTTTCCTCATCCGCTCCGCTTCTTTTCGAGCCTGTTCCTCCGCTGCTTGTTGTTCTTCCAAGCGTGCTGCCTCTCTCTCGGCTTGCATTTTCTTCTCAGCCGCTATTCTCGCCTCTTCGGCTTCCTCGGCGGCTTTCAACAATTGATTCATCATTTCCATTTCCCTTTCTGCTTCGGCTTCAGCATCCAGACCAGTGTCTTGGGACTTGGCTCTTGCGTTGGCCTCTTCTACCAATCTATTCTGCCGTTCAATTTCGAGCAGCTGCTCCATCATAATTCTTTCGGCCTCGGCCTCTGCATCATCTGCCATGTTGTCGTATGGGTACTATTATAAAATGCCGATTCCACAACAAAAAGAGGTTCACACTTGTGGCTCGAGTGTGGCACTGGGTATCTTTTGAAAAGGTCTTTTGCTCCACCCAAGCTTTCTGGTTCCAGAAATGGCACTCCAGTACCGGTATGGTTGGAGTGCTACAGAGATATCCAGGTGTTGGCAGCAAGCCACACAAGCAGCAACCTGTGTTGGAGAATGCTATTGTCAAAGCAAGCGAGAAGCGAAAAAAAGATATGGACGAGGCATCACGAAGGTCGAAGATTGCCTTGAAATGCCGACGACGAAAGACCGTTGACCCCCTCACAGCGCACTTAAGAAACATTTCCAGGTACCCAAAGGCTTATTTGCTATTCCCAAGAACACAAAACAAATGCAGCTCTGCGAGCTAACGGTATCTTAACCTACAGGTTACGGTGTTACGTATCGAAGGGCGAAGCGACAATTGCTGCGGTTTTGGAAAGCTCTGAACAAGTTGGCTGAACAACACGTAGTTCCCTGAACGCATCACGCTCCATCGTACTGTAGAACGTGGGGATCCATTTGAAGCCTTTGATGCCATTGCGGTGGACTGATCACCAGACAAGCAACAATGGTGCAAATGCCGTTTCAGAGCCTGTCTTGGTTGAATGCCCCTAATCTAGATCGTGTAGGGATGCTGTGTATGCATACAGCGTAGTTGTTTGCATTACCAGGGCTACGTTACCGGTAGCGGATACCCTTCCCCAAGTGTTGCGCAGCAGCGTGTTTTATCACCAGGAAGTTCTACGGAGCAGCGTTCTCAACTGCCTGGATCGGAGCATGATCCGTTTCAGTGGGCGCTGGTTCTTCTGGTGGCTGTTCTGGCTTTGAGTCTGGGTCCTGATCTCCTTCCTCGTGATGATAACTTTCGATGAGTGAAGGAACGATGTTGACTGCGACACTACTGGAAAGGTAGAAAGCTGTTGCGGCAATGCTTTGGCGGGCGCCACTATCCAGAGACCAATCCAAGAATCGATCATATTCGTAATAGTCATCGTCGTAGAGCGACCTCAATTGTAGAGACATGGTGAAGGTCAGAGCTTGGCTGATGGCGCAAACCATTAGGGACATTGGAACTGAGCAGTCGCAACAAAGCAAGCAACGGCCGTTTCTGGTAGTAGAGGAAAGCGCAACTCCCAAAAGAGCCAAGACTGTAATTGTGGCTAGAATGGGAGCAATTAGGCCACAGATTCGGGCTGCCAATATGCCTTCGAGATATGCATCTGGGAAAACTTCACAAACGAAGCCTTCATTCCTCGTCATGACAGAAGCTCTCCAAACTCCCACCCCCACTGACACAGCCCCTCTGTTTTGGTCCAACCCAATAGCAGACACATCGACTGCCTGATCCAGTATTTCAAACATGGTACCGGTACTGTTGAGGAGGCCATCAACAGCTATGGTGACCTCCACAAAGCTGCAAGAGAAAATGACGCCCAAGGATAGACCAATGGCAATCACGGCCAAAAGAACCGGAACAAACCTGGCGTTTCGAAATCAAGGCAAGGCAACGCATTGATCAGATACAGTTGTGAGCAATACACCAACGACTACCGTAGCTGCTCTCACCCTTCATGAGTCAGACGGATTCAAACCTTACCTTAGCATCGACATCATAGTTTTTCTTCTTTCTGGTACATGTACCACTTGTGAAGGACAGGGGTGGTGGGATGATGAACGATGGTGGTCACTGGTCAAACACTGGACATTGTGATCTTGGCCGTTTATTTTTGAAAATGTGAGAAGTTCTCGTTCAGCCAGACTGATGAAGAAAGCTCGTCAGAAGTCACAACCATGACCGCAAATGCCAGTCCTTTCCACGTCTCCCTGCCCTCTCCAACAAGATATTATCAAACAGCCTCTCAAGCTACCGGTACCGTATTACCAATATACAACTGTAGTCACATGATAGAGGGTATCAGTCTTTGGGGGATCGCACTGGTTGGTGGGACCCACCTCCTAGTCATAGTACTTATTTCACCCCCTACTTAGGCCTAAGTATGGGTATTCTCTATTGGGGAATGGTGATACATAAAACATTGCGAGGGTATTCTGCCGGGGAAAACCAGTCATTTGAGGGTATCCGATACTACTCAGAATAGCACTGTGGGTTGTATCGGCAACCCCAAAATACAACTTTTCTCCTAAGTATCTTTTGGCAATCGTGCCTAAAATACAACCCAGTCACACAGATCGTTCCGCGAAACTCAAAGATTTATGGTCCCGGAACCTATCTCTTAGTGTTGAGAGAGGGTAAACTCCCAAAGTTACCCTCAAATTCAACTGCCGTATCCCGTAGTACGGATCCTACAGGAAGACTTGACCGTTGGATGGAGTACCTCCGATCGATCTTTCATTATCTTTCATTCGGCTCATAAATTTGGAGATTGCTACTTGATAAGCGAAAGCTATGGCCAAATACCATCGCTATTTTGTTATCCTCCTACTCGCTCTTTTGTTTGTTCCAACGTTGACAATGGCGAGGAAGCGCAAGTCACTCGATCAACAATACCGGCCGGCACTCGCCAGGTTTATGTCTTGGAAGCACGGCCGGCAGACACCATACCATAGCAAGAGGAGCTTTACACAGGTACGTTCCTTCGCCAAATCTGTCATTTCGCTGATCAAACATCCTCCCTCACACCATGGTCGCTCGCTCTTCTACATTTTTTGTTCATTTTTTGTTTTGTTCTTGTTCTTCAGGACCAGCTTCTTGCCATTACACCCACTGATGTCGCCCGGTTCCTGAACTTCCTTGCATATGGGAAGACCAATCCTGGTCCCAATGATCGCCCCACCCAGAAGAGATCTACCACTCTTGAACAATACAAGAAGGCCATCAGCCACTTCCATCCGAACCGCCACTCGCCATGGGCTGTTGGTCCCAATGTTGGGAATCCAACTCGCTCCACGAACGTCAATGGAGTGATCAAAGCTGTGAAGAAGGCGGAGGTCAGGAAGCAGGGAAGGAAATCCAATGTCAAGCGAGATCTCAAGCTTCGAGAATTCCGCAAGACCATTCGGATCCTGGAGCGTGATGGAGGTGCCAACATTGACCTCACGATCAAGACTCCAACCATGATGAAGGTTCAGTTCCACATGATTGGTCGAACTGATGATCTGACGAACATGGAGACATTGGACTTCCGCAGCCACTCCAAGTTTCCAAACATCGCTCTCCAAACCAAGGTATCCTGGAGCAAGAACGTCCAGGAGGAGCGCGATTGTCCTGACCAAATTTTGCTGGGTGCCGCTGACCCTGACTTTTGCGTCCTGATTGCCCTGGCTATTTGGATCGAGACAAGACTTGAGAGGGGACACGGTGATCCCAAGTTTCTGTTTGGCCATTACCGTGTCGACGATGAAGAAGCGTTCCTTGCCGCCATCGAGGCTCTGGACAACGACGAAGAGCTCGACGAGACCAACATCGAGACGGAGCCAGATCGAGTCAACGCCTGGTACCAACGCGTCTTGAAGAAGGCTTGGAAAGACCCGGAGTTCGTGGAGCTGGCCAAGCAAGTCCAGGGAAGCCTCGGTACCCACAGCCTTCGAAAGCTGCCTCCAACCTATGCAGCTGAGTGTGGCATCACCCAGGCCGAGAATGAGGCTCGTGGTCGCTGGAAGGGCGAGAAGAACGGCCATATTGTCCATGTCTACATTGGACTGGAACAGTTGCCGACCGACGCCAAGGTTGCGGGAACTCTCGCTGTTGGAGGCCCCGTCAAGTACTCGATCAAGATTGACAGCGGTGTGGATCATGGGTTCATTGGCGAGCATGTCTGTCCTTCCATTTGTGACTTCTTTGCCGACGACCCATCCAACAACCTTCCGATGGTACTTGGTCCTGCCTTGCTTTGGGCCGCGATGGAGCCTGGCTTGGAGCATATGATGCCGGCAGACATTCGCAACCGCATCCAGACTGAGTATGCCCAGCTTCGAACCACTTTGGATGAGGATCCTGGGGCCGACTACAACCCTGTGGCCAAGATTCCTCTGACAATCTACAAGGTAGCCAATGCATTGCACATTACTGAGTTGGCTCCCACCGCCCAGGTCCAAGCTGGTGCTGAGCCCTTGGTTGGAGGTGCTCCTGGTGGTGTCAACATGGAACAGCTCAACCAATTGCTTGCTCTTCAACACAGGACCCAGCAGGCGATCGAGGAGGCCCAGCAGATTCTTGCACAGGACATCAGCTCCTTGAGGGGCTATGTCTCGACCAACATTGCCATCGTGAACAAGAATATTGGGAGGATCAACCACTTCCAGTTGATCGCGAGGGGTGGTGGCAATGGTGCTCCAAGGCTTCCTCTTCCTGGTGCGGCCGGTGGAGCTGGCGGTGGTGGTGCTGCGGGAGCTGGCGTCGGTGGTGCTGCGGGCGCTGGCGGAGGACTTCCCCCACCACCACCACCACCACCACCGCTGAGTCCTGGGCGTTTGGCCCGTCCTCCTGCCGCAAGGGCCCCTACACCCGCTACCCTGCCAGCGCAGCTTTCGAAGAAGCCTTTCAACCTCTACGAGCTGTGGGACGAGTGGATCAAGGGCCTGAATGGCAACAAGGCGGCTTGCGAGTTTACTGCTCGTGAGCGCGGCCGCGTCAAGGACAAGTTCTGCCGCCGCAAGCATGTGTGGGACTGTGTGATTCGGTTGATGGCCAAGGGCTTCGATTGGAGGGCTGCGGTCGACCGTATCTATGCCACCTACGGGTGGCTTACGGTCACCCAGATCATCAACAAGTTCAAGCACGACACGAAGAATCAGCCCACCGGCTTCCACCCACGCTTGCGTTGAGCAAACTGCCTTGGTGGTGGTACCCAGCCTACAGTGCGATCCTGCTGTAGGCTTAGCAAAAACAAATTTTATATGTTTCATTTTAGTTTTAAGAATTTTTTTTGGTTACTGGTTTTCTTGTTGTCTTTTGTTATCTTGTTTGTGATCTGAGGGACTTTGTCTTGTTGTTCGTGGACTTGGCATTTTCGTTCGTTCATTCATTCCCAGCGACTTCACGTGCTTTTCGAGGACTTTGCAAGTTTCGAGCGATCTTTTGACTTGCGATCTTTTGCTTGGATTGACTTGGCTTGGATTGACTTGGTTGCGTCAGTCTTCTTGTGTTCCTTCGGTCGTTCAGTGGTCTGTGTTCAGTGAGGCTTGGTTTATACCAGTGACGATGTTCCAGTGAGGTTCCAGCGAGCGAGAAAGGTAGAAACACCCAAAACATAGCGAAAGACAGGGTAACACGTAGAGCCTGGTACTCCATGTACACGGTTGTATTCCCAGTTTCATGGGGAGCAGATACCTTTACCGTATGCTAGATAGAGCTGGTTCATAGCTTTGGATTTGCAGCAGGTTGAGTGACAGTCCTCTCTGTCTTAGCTTCCACCAGAACATGCGGCTGTACAAGGAACCTTTGAGGAGGTCGCTTCTGAGCACAGCAACAACTATCTTCTAAAGTAGCTGACCTATGAATCGAATGCATCATCACGGGTAGCCATGACTTGAATCTTCACAAATTAATTGTGCTCGCTGTTTTCCTTATCTAGAAACAAAGCTATGACTGTGATTGTTCCAGTATCAAATCAAAGGTTTGACCAAGTCCTTCATCCTTGGCACATGACAAGGATACAATTTCAATGGGTCCATCTTTGGTGCTGCGCACTCCCGTGGCAGCGACATTGCAGGAATAACTCGAGACTCCATCGGTACTGAAAATGGCAAAGAATCGCACCATGGCTCGCTCACTTTGTTGTTGTTGTTGTTGTTGTGGTTGTGGTTGGTTTTGTTGTACACCAGCACCCACCACAACTTCGACCTGGATTAAATCCCCCATTTGAGCATTGCGCATCCGTGCTTCCCGTACAGCTTGCCGTACAACGGCATCGACAAAGTAGGCATCTTCTGTGGATTGTAGTTGATTGACAACATTTTTGGGCATGTCCAGAGTCCCCAGGCCATCACCCAGAGTCAACGGCACATCTCCCGGTTGAGCCACGATCAAGTCCATGACCGTGTCAAAATCAGCCGCTTCCACATTGGTGTCAACGACTTTCAGCAAAACATCCCCTGGGACAATGCTGCTGTGAGCGGCAGCAGAGCCACCAGGTGCCACTTCGTTGACGTAGACGCCACCTGCGTCCCGTTCTTCCAGAATGAGTCCCAATGGCTTGGCTAGTTCCACGGTGAAGTCTCCCAATGCCCGCAAGCAAGTGCAGGATGTCGACCGGATCCTTCTACTGCTAGATGGTGTTGGTAGAAACGCATTTGTGGACCACCACAAGGAAAGAGTTACTGTCAGAAGCAATAGGTATTTGAGTGGCATGATCATCTTTGCATCGCCTACTGTTCCGACACTGGACGGCTGATGAACGGCGGTTGATTGATGGCTTTGATTTTGCGCCCGTTGGGTACATGTAAGGCTCTGAAAACCCTATTAATAACCTCAACACTCATTTTTTCAGTCTGTGAGGACACGGGTGGATCTTTCTCTCTCTGACTGTAATTAATTGGTTCCATTCGTGAGGTCACCTCACGATTTAAACATAGAAGGGGTCTGGGGGTGGCTCGTGCAATTTACTTTGGCTCTTTTGAATAGGGGCAAAAAGTACAAAAGCTGATTCTGCAATTAAGAGGCCTTCTTGAAGTGTCCTTTGTTGGTGTGTTAAAGCATGCACTAGTAAATTAGTAAGGATTGTTCATAGGAAATCCTTTCACTACTTTAAACCATCATTCTGGTTATGGTTTGAAGTACAAGAGCTAGATGATTTAACCCGATCATAAAAAGCTAGTAAGACATTTTACAAAACTTCAATGAACTCCTAGGAATGCCTTACAGAGGATTACGGTGGAATCTACGATTATTTGGCAAGCTGGTTGTGCATGTACAGTTGTAGAGGATTTGACCAAGTGTAGCAATTGGTGTAGAACATACGGCTGGGACAACTGCTTCAGGCTGGGACAACCACTTCGGCTGGGACAACCGTCGGGCTGGGACAACCGTTCGGCTGGGACAACGCTTCAGGCTGGGACACCGCTTCAGGCTGGGACAACAGCTCCAGCTCAGGCTGGGATAACACTCAGGCTGGGACAACGCTTCAGGCTGGGACAACAGCTCCAGCTTCAGGCTGGGACAACAGCTCCAGCTCCAGGCTGGGATAACCAATTCAGGCTGGGACAACACTACAGGCTTCGTGAACGCAGCTGGGAAACCACTTCAGGCTGGGACAACAGCTAAGCTCAGGCTGGGACAACACGCTTCAGGCTGGGACAACAGCTACAGCTTCAGGCTGGGACAACAGCTACAAGCTGGGACAACAGCTATATCTACAGGCTGGGATAACAGCTCCAGGCTGGGACAACCACTACAGGCTGGGACAACAGCTCCAGGCTGGGACAACAGCTACAACAAGCTGGCATCACAGCTACAGCTACGGGCTGGGACAACAGCTACGGCCACCCTACTACTGGTACCATACCAGAGAGGTGCTGGCCCTCATTTTTGCTGAGTTGGATTTCCTGTTGCTATTGTTGTAGAGAGGTATAATTTCCAGTGCATTCTCGAATCAAGCAGTGGGCATTGTGATGAGTAACTTGCTTCCAGCCGATTCTTGACCACATGATTAATTCTATCAGGCAGTTGCTGTATCTCTTTGCGTATGAAGCCGTTTGGTGGAAGCACCATTGGTACGATTCCCAGCCCTTTTGTCATGATCACGGAGCATGACAGGTGGTACTTCGTTCCTTGGTGCTTTTTCATGCTGAGAATTTTGACGGTGGTGACGCTTTGGGAGATGGTGTTGATGCTGCTCGGTGAACGTTCTTGTGGTTCTTGGATGCCATTATTGGTCTCTTCTTGTACTGAATTCACTGAGAATGGTATTGGTTCATGTGGTAGTCCTCTTGTAGCTCCACTGTTGACTGACTACTCCTGTTGCACATTCTTCTGATACAGGGTACCATACAACCACTTCCAACTTTGTTTTCACCGATCCTGACACAGCTTCCATCACCAGTCCTCGGTTACTCATCCTGTACCAGTAGCCTTCTTCGATCCCTGCTATGCTTCAAGAGAGAGTAATAGTACACTACTTGCAGTTCTTGGTAGCTAGGACTACTGTAGTAGTAGTAACACCACTTCGAAGCTTTGTTTGTTTTAATGGACCGCCAATGACAGCCTCATCAGTAAAGCATCGAGTGAAGCACTGACTGGGCTCTGAGAGCTGCTTTGAGTAAAGCACTCACTCGTGATCTTTTGATGGCCAACGGTGCGTCAAAAGATCTCTCTAGAGGTTGGCCTCAGACCGAACCTTCCTGCCCTAATCCTTCCGAGCAATTTTTTACAAATCAGCATAGAAGAATCAAAGGACCATGCTTTGCTCTCGCGGCTCATCCCTGATAATAGCAATGATGATAATGGTCAGCACGATGGCCGTGCGGACAACCCTTGTCCGGGCTTGGGCTTCTCCTCCTCTCTCGCGACACGTTTTGCTCAGAGCCGCTACGCTAAAGTCGAAGAGTTGCCGTTACAGCACTTCGAGTGCTACGAGCAGCCAAAATCTTTTGTCCGTGGAAGACTGTCTCCAGCTCTACAAAGAGAAGGAAGATGATGGCATTGTCTTTGTGGATGCATCATGGTACCACAAGGGTGGTCGTAATGGAAGAGACGAGTAAGTCAGAGCAAAAATAAATGTGCTTGCGGCAAATTTTCTTGACTGCGCAAGCCCATGTTTGTAACGCTGCTGACCTTGCTGGTGTATCTGCTAGCTAGGTTCGAGGCAGGCCCAAGGATCCCTGGAGCCAGACACATGGATATGGATGATATCAGTACTTCGAAAGATCTCTATCCAGATAGGAATCCACTGGGCTTGTATCATATGCTGCCACCAACAGTACGTATGCGTCCATCGACTAATACTGGACAACGAAGCAGTTACTGATAGCAGTCTTTCCTTTTTTGCTACTTCTTCGAATGTTGTTCTTTTTCAGGATCTGTTTGCTGCTACCATGGATGAATTTCAAATCAAGAATTCAGATCGGGTGAGTTGAGTTGAGGCTTGCTGCTACCGGTACACTGTCATCCTGTTCGAGCTTGCAGCTTTTCGTGTATGCCTCACAATGCGTCATTTTTTAGATTATTGTATATGCCAAGGAGGGTAGTATCTTCACACCACGTACTTGGTTTCTCTTCCGATCCATGGGTCACGATAGTGTCCAACTGATGCAAGGATCCTTGGAAGATTGGGTTCAAGCGGGAGGACCCGTTGACAAAGAACCCACGAGGGTGCCACGAGCCAAGGATATTTTGGAATCCCTGTCTTCGAGTGGAAAGACCAGCTATCAGGTTGCCAAAAACAAGCCAGACAATGTCATTGGCATGGATGAAATGCTAACCATCGTCAACGACAATCTTCAGGAGGAACAGCAAACCACAATCATCGATCCCAGAGGAAGCAGTTTCGCCAAGGGATACATTCCGGGAGCGATTCATTTGCCCTACAGCAGCCTCGTACAAGAAGACAATCCACTCAAATTGAAAAGCAAAGAAGAATTGGAAACTCTCTTTCAAGATGCCGGCGTCGATGTTCAAGGCGACACACCCATTGCGTGTTCCTGCGGCTCTGGTGTCAGTGTGTGCCATGTCTACTTGGCATTGCAAGAGTGCGGCCGCACGGGCAAGACGGTCATGTTCGATGGCAGTTGGAACGAATGGAGCCAAAGCCCAGATTCTCCGAAAGTGGTGCCGAAGAATGATTGATTCGAATCGAATCGAATCCCAAACTTGAAACAGCCTACAGCCACCTAACTAACCTCTTACTAGTAGTCGACTACAACCAATGAACGGCTAAGGTCGTGGTGAAGGCTTAGTCTCGCTCTAATTCATTTCATTCTCTAACCACTACGTGGAGTCTGTGGAAGCATTAAACCTATACTTCGCTGCAGATACCAGTTGATGCCTCACAACATTCTGTGCAGCAGAGGCAAGGCATGGCTGCAATCCCTGTGCCCTTTTCGGGCTCACAGTCCGCTGCAAAGTGGTTGTCATTAGATGCAAACAAATTGGAACAAAGTCCTGATGGAAACGAGCCGGATAGCTGGTTCCCGTTTACCGTGAACTTGGACAGCTTGGTTGAAGCGGTCAATTCCTCAGGAATCGTTCCTGACAAGTTGTTGTTTGCTAGCAACAGCCTTTGCAAATTAGTGAGCAGTCCAACACTGGTGCTGATCGTTCCAGAGAGATTGCAATCTTCAAAGTTGAAAGCTATGATTTCGCTGGACCCCTTGTAAACCTCTTCCGGAATTGTGCCACTTATGAAAGTGTTCTGAATATGTAGTTCCTGGGAGAGAAAACAAGATATTGCTTTAGCTTCTGAGCGTGCGAATAAAGCAACTGATACCAGCCCACATACCCTAAGAAATTCTAGTTTTCCCAGCTCGGAGGGCAAGCGTCCGCCCACCAAAGTGTGACCGAAATTGAAATACGTCAAATTCACAAGACCCCCAACTGCTTCAGAAAGTGTACCTGTGAACTGATTGAGCAAACGTGGCAGTAGAGAGATCGGAAACGTTAAGCTTATGAACTCCAACAACTCCAAACTCATCAAAATGCAGCGAGGGCGACTGACCTGATTTGCTGCCAGGTTCATGAACTGCATGTTTGAAAGGCCAAACAGCTGATTGGGCAAGATACCCGACAACCGATTGAATCGTAGATTCAACGAAACGAGATCTGATGCAAGCCCAACCTCTGTGGGCAGCGTCCCGGTCAATGTATTGTTTGAAAGAAAAAGACGCCCGAGACTAGGGCTGCGAAAGGAAGTCAGTAAAATAGAACGGTCTACTGGCCGGAGCCCACTGTGGCAACCACTTACTTAGTGAAGATTTCGGCCGGAATCGTCCCTGCGAACTGATTGACTCCTAGATCCAGGTCGGGTACCATGAGACTGGACGGAATACTTCCATTGTCATGAAACGAGGCGAGGGCGACGTCAGTGCTGTCAGAAATTTCGAACGTGCTGTATCTGTCAACCAAACTTACGTCCCCGTCAACTCGTTAGTGGAGAGATCTAGCTTGGACAGCTGCGAGTTCGTTGAGAGGTAAGGTCATATGATTTGAGTAAATGGAATGGGAAAGACCTTCGTTCAAGACCCAGTCGACACCCTACCTTTGGAAGCATGCCCAGCTCAGCTGGCAGTTGACCATTCATTTCGTGGGAAGCTACATTTGTAGTTTCGTGCAACAACGAGCACTTCAGCCACGCACAAGTTGTATCCAGCATGACGACACGCAAGCACACAGATTCGACTTACTCAATCGGATCGAAGTAACGACCCCCGATTCACACTTTACGCCCCCCCACTGACACTCAGGAGAGTCAGTGAGCCATCGAATACCCCACTGTTCCTGGGATCCATCAATGAAAAATTTGCAGGTGTCTTCCTGTGCACCAAGCGGTGGGTTGCAGGAATACCAGGGTTTCCTTGCTGTTGTCTCGTAGTAGAGAAGGGACAAGATAAACCGTTGCAACAAGTTGTCTGCATCAGGATCCAATTGCTGTGGATCAAAGTTTAACACCCAATCCAGGGCATTCTCATAGGCCGAATTCTCGTTATCCAAGCCAGAATGCACATAACCTAACCCAGCTGTTATTCGCAGCTGGAAGTCTTGCCTCAGCGCATCTCTGGCAGTTGCAGATTCCATTGCTTCACTGTCACCACCGCTCGCGCAGTGACCACTCCCACAAATGGATCCAATTGTGATGACCAGCACAAAAATAATGATACCAGCGGAAACATAGAAAATCGGGAATTTTTTCTGTGGCTGAAAGGCGGGTTTGTCGTCTGGAGTAGCAATTTGCCGTGGTAGCTCTGACTCCTCATCCTCCATGACAGGCATGGCAACCGCCAAATCCATAGTCGAAGTATGCTCAATTTTTTCTTCGTGGTCTGTTCTTCTGGATATCTCCATCGGCCCCGGTACCGTCGTCGGCGACGTGAGCGGGGCCCCGTAGTTGCGATTGGAGTTCTGGGTTGGCACAACTGGAAGAGGGTCCAGTTGTGGCATAGGTTCCACGAAGTCCGAGTTTTTCTTGATGTGGGCATTATTTCCCATCCGCATGTTTTCGTCCGTACTCAATCTGGCAAGACTCTGTGAAGGGTATGCATTCCTTTCCTTTGCTGCTGCGGCCTGCTCCGCTTCAGCCACCTGTTTACTACTGGGGCCAATACCAGCACCAGTACTCCATGAACCAGCACTTGCCCCCTGTTTCACTAACAAATCCTCTTCTGTTCCAGGGCTGCCAACAAATGCTTTTTTTGCTGCCTGCTTCACTGCCACTTCCTGCTCCATTTGGGACAATTGTTGCACTTGCCTGCTACTCAAAGAGGAGGCCATTGATCCGGTTACGACCGAGTAAACCCCAGGACCACTTGCCATTGGGGTCTTTGCAGCCTGTTTGACCGCCACATCCTGTTCCATTTGGGACAACTGCTGTACTCGTGTGCTACTGGACAAGGAGGCCATTGATCCGGGCCCCACTGAGTAAGACCCAGGACCGCTTGCCATTGGGGTCTTTGCCGCCTGCTTCACCGCCACATCCTGCTCCATTTGGGACAACTGCTGCACTTGTGTGCTACTGGACAAGGAGGCCATTGATCCGGGCCCCACCGAGTAAGACCCAGGACCAATTGCCATTGGGCTCTTTGCTGCCTGTTTGACCGCCACATCCTGTTCCATTTGAGACAACTGCTGTATTTGTGTGCTACTGGACAAGGAGGCCATTGATCCGGGCCCCACAGAGAAAGACCCAGGACCGCTTGCCATTGGGCTCTTTGCTGCCTGCTTCACCGCCACATCCTGCTCCATTTGGGACAACTGCTGCACTTGTGTGCTACTGGACAGGGAGGCCATTGATCCGGGCCCCACCGAGTAAGACCCAGGACCGCTTGCCATTGGGGTCTTTGCAGCCTGTTTGACTGCCACATCCTGCCCCATTTGACCAAGTTGCTGTGCTTGTTTGTTACTTGATGAGGACACCACTGATCCAGGTCCCGCTGCGTATGCACCTGGAAGACTGGGCATACTATTTTTTGCAGCCCGTTTCACTGCTAGATCCTGCTCCATTTGCGAGAGCTGCTGAGCTTGCTTGCTGGTGGACGAAGAGACCACTGATCCAGGTCCCGCTTGGTAAGCTCCAGGAAGGCTTGGCATTTCATTTTTGGCGGCCTGTTTGACAGCCACATCCTGCTCCATTTGACCTAGTTGCTGTACTTGTCTGATACTTGATGAGGACACCACTGATCCAGGTCCCGCTGGGTATGCGCCAGGAAGACTGGGCATGCTATTTTTTGCAGCCTGTTTCACTGCCACATCCTGCTCCATCTGACTAAGCTGTTGTGCTTGCCTATTGTTGGATGATGATGTGACAGACGAAGGCCCGACACTGACGGCACCGGGACCAACGCCGTATACCCCGGGTGAGCTCAATTTCGTTGGATCCCCGTTCTGTTCCACATTCACGAGATCGTCTTGTTCAACAGAACCGCCGTTTTGTCGATTGATGTCATGGCTTCCAGACGCGTTCTCCTCGTCCAAGGAAGCCAACACCCCGTCTTTCTCTCGGTTTGGTTTCGGGTCGTTCATGCTACCGCAATAATATCCAAGAAAAAAAGGGATACCTGCTGAAGGAATATTTTCGATTCGACGGTTGCAATCTTCGATGAACTCTTTTCAAGCCGATGTCCTCTCTTGAGAAAAGACGCCAGGAGTGTTACGTTTATCTTCGATGTAGCAGCCAAGATATGAAATACTTGGGTCGACGATCGATGACAGCCCTGTTCAACACATTACCGCTGGAAGGGAGCTGAAATGGTGGGATACTGCTAGTTCTCGACTCTCGACCAATACCGGCGACGAGGTGGCTTGGGTCACTTACTTTGCCACACTTGGGTTAGCCATTATTTATGGAAGTCGCAGTGCAGTACAGTGCAGAAGAATTATTGAATTATTACATGTATGTACTGAGCCGACACTCTGCAGGACGTTTACAGGAGTTTCAGTCACTGCGACACGGCAGGTTTTGGCACGTACGGTATACGGTATGTCATTTTGAGTGTAAAAGAGCATCAGTTGCCATCGCAGCTCAAGATCTTTGTTTCTGGAAGGATCCAAACTCGTGCATAAGAGAATCAATCGAATCAAACTGGGATCTGTTGAGTATCAGCTCTCTGACCTTCAAGTTGCCATTGCCTGATACAGTGCACTGTATTTCTCTACCAGCTAGCTAGCTAGCTATGAATTAATAGCTAGTAGATACATGTTGTAGCAATTGTAAAGTTGAGACCATATGATTGGATTCTCTGACATGACTGATGCAGGTGCCAAAATTCCAAAAGGCGCGGTCGGGCCACATTTGTGAATGATTGAATCTTCAATCGAAACTTTGAGCGAAGCTTTGAGAAGACAATGACTATTGATACATGTTATACTAGCTAGCTGGTACTGACAATTAATAAAAAGACTAGCTGCATGTAGCTACAAACATGGAGATCGAATTTCTAACTCCGGCAACCAATTTAACAGCAACACCTGCAGCCCACAGGACAACAATTGATTGCATGATACTGGCATCATTCTTGCATCTTGAAAATGAGGGGACGCACTTACTACAGATCCCCGAACAACTGGCCAAAAACCCACGTTTACAAAAAAAAACTTGTTCTGTGTAGACGCAGTACAAATTCCTACGCGGATCCAGACAGCTTTTTTTCCATTCGTGCCTCTTCATTTACCGTACATTTGGCAACTTTTTGATTTTCTGTGATCTGATCAACGTTCTTACTAGTATGTATTCTACACAAATATTACAGGAACAAGTTTTTTTTTGTAATCGAGAGGGAAAAAAAGGGGTTGATGGGTTTTTGGCCAGTTGTTCGGGGATCTGTAGTATCGTGGTGGACGATATGGCTGGTTCTTTTACAGAGAGTCCAGCAAAACGTGGAAAAAGCAAAGCGTGGATTTGTGACGTGGATGATAGACCACGATGACACACAGGTTGGAGGACGGAAAGAAGCGGGGAAACCTTTGCTGGAGAAGGCCTCCCATTCAGTTGCTATTGTGTTGTCGATTACACTCGGGCAGCTTTGATCGTGTGTGATAGCAAACCACCAGCAAAGAGCCATTTATCTGATACCCTTCCTTCTTGAACAACAACAACAATAAACAACAAACCATGTGTTTTTGATTGATAATGGACGCCATCAATTGTGTGGCGACGGGCGTGGCTCGTGTCTGTGGTTGCGACAGCAAACCGGCCGTCAAGAGTTGCTCCGGTGGTAGTTGCAGCTACAATAAACCACAAGGAGGGGATGGTGTATTCCGATCGTCCAAGAGTCACGAAGCATCCGCCTTGAAAATGGAAAGCCGATGAGCTTAATAAAACCAATTGAATATCGATTAGTCAGAGTGTGATCGATGCTCGGTATGGAGAGAAAAATGAGCAAAGAGGGCATTGGTTTTGGTGAAATTTGATTCAAAGGAGGTTTTTGTCCCGTAATGACGGTATGGCCCTAGCTAGGCACTCCTTGCTTGGGCAATGCTTGAAAATGACACTCGTAAAAGAGTGCAAAAGGACGATCCTTCAATGAATTTTATCCCTCACAGCCAGCTAGCAAGTTATGCATCAGACTTTCTATCACCTAAATTGGTCAATCTACAACAAATTAAAAGCACGACAATAGCAAGTACAAGTCTAACTTAGTCAGCTCGGCTACATGTATACGCGTCATCCTTCGTAATGCCAAGAAACCTTCATGGTACTCCAGTTTGACGTCCTTGTAGTGTATGTAGAGCTCAGTCTGGGTTCTGCTGATCTTTGCCGTTCTGCTACTAATATCAGACTCGTTTCTCAATATTCACCAGAATATTTTTAAAACTGAGCAAACTCCAATGGAGAGTTCTGGTGCCCGAAGCAAATTGGTACGGTAGGAGGCAGTGCCTTTAGCTAATGTTTCAGTTTTTGATGGCCCACTTGTAAGTAGGCTAGTATTAGGAAATATTCCTCGTGTGAATTGTAGATTCCTGATACCGATGTTAGCTATAACTTCCCTCTGAGCTACATGCATGCACCAACAACAAAAAACTAACTGCTGGTACGTCCCATAAACCCGAAACCAGAGTCTTCATACGAGTTACCTGACATGGTCACTCGACCTGCTTGTTGCAGGGCCTGTAGCTTGGGTCGAAAGGTCAAAAAGGCCGCACTCGACTTGTGAATTTTTAGGTAAGCTTCGTCCTTGTCCACATAACGTTCCAGAAAGAGCACTTGTAAAGGGTCTTTATCCGAAAACAGCAGTTCATAGCCCAGAGTGGTGGGTTCATTCTTGTACACATAGTCCATCATGGGTCGAGCAATTTCCAAAAATTCCTTCTTGGCAGAGTCATCTTGAAATTGCAGCGTCACCAAGAGAGAGAACGCCTTGGCATTCGAGGAAGAACCTTGTCGGATCATTTGATGATAGATAGAAGACTCGTTCAGTGGCAGATGGACCAGGATTACGAGGAAAACCAGAATGGCAACGACGGCAAAGATCGGTTGTTTCGATTGTGGCGATGGACGACTGCTAATCCTCCTTAGGATTCCTCGAAGTGGGGAGTTGCTATTGGTGCTGGATGGTACTGCCATCGCTCTCCTGCCAGTCTCATTTTGAAGCTGTTTGTAATGCACATTGGTCAAAGATACCGTCCTTATCCAACTTTAGATTTATTAAACAGCTTTTGATGGCTTATGCCGCCTCGTAGCATGCTCGAGGATCTTTGCAATCTTCGCCGTCAGCATCCGGTACCATTCTGGAGCCCATGTGATGAGATGATGAGATCCTTGAGTCATCCCAGTTCCTCCTTGCTCAAACATCAAATGACCTGTGCTAAATGTTGACTACCGGCAGATTATCGAGACATGCATCTGGTGTGGTCGTCTACGTGGTCAAAAAGATACAATGTAGCTACCCTGCACCAGAGACAGGCGACGCGAGTTTTCCAAGTCACGAAATAGGAAAGGAAATGCATCTTCGCCTAGCTAACCGAAACCAGCCTGGACCTTGCTTCTTGGGCGGTCAGTCGGGTAGCTCCAGGGCTTGAACAAGCGGTGGTGCCATCGGCCCTCGTGGAATTTGCATGGAGCGAGAGGTTTGGCCATGCAAGTCGTCATCACTAGCTAGACCACTACCGGCAGTGGAGTTGTTTGCAGCCAAGTTCGCATTGGTCTCGCTCGCTTGTCGCCTGTGAAAGGGCTCCGGTCAGATAGCAGAAGGCACTTGACAAAACAAACTGGTCGAGGAATGCTTTCGTGCCCTTCGTCCCAATGATCTGGGTAAAACCATGGCGCTTCCATTCACGCATAGCTATAGAGTAATAGATTTTAATGAGCTTATTACCACGTTCTTTTTTATGAAGTATTATTCTAGCTGAAGCACCCCTTCTTCTTCTGACCGTCGAATCATCGGTAGTGCGAAGGCGAAGGGTAGCTGGTGCTACGGCTTATGGCCCATTCCTGGGGCACAGGTCTTCCACCATATGGCGCCATCATCATGGCGGGGGCAGCAGTGGTTGGACCGGCGGGGGCTGGTCCAGCACCGCTTTGGGTTGGGCGAGTGTTGAGTTGCACGGGACGAGTCATGACTAACGACGATCGTGGTCCTCGAGCTCTCTGCTGTTGATGATATGATGATCGTCGGGCATCATAGGGATGGTATGTAAAGCTGCCGTTGCGGGAAGACAAGACGCGCATTCCAGGAGGGGCACGGCGAGATTGGAGGTACTTTTTGGGCATGGCGACAATCACAGTTTCTTCTTCGTCGTCATCGTCGCCGCTGGCATTACCAGAAGAACTGGCACCACGCAAGGTTTCTTCATCACGACGCAACGTCTCGATGGCTGCTTCCACAACTTCGTTGGTCATGCTGTCGAGTTCCTTGCCACCTCGGAAAATTGAAGTTCGAGTGTGAGCCGACCAGCGGCGGGCGTGTTCCAAGCGTAGCAGAGCCTTGTCACCAGTAGGAGGCGTGACGAGCATTGGAGGACTTGGAATCCTGGAAACCATGCTAGGCGATCGCGTAGCTGGAGATGGAAGAGGAACACGTCCAGGAGTGTTGTTGACCAGGTCAATGACGTTCTTGCTGGGAGATGCAGGAGACGCCTTGTTGCTTGCTCCGAAAAGACGTCCCACGCACTTGACGCTCTTACAGAGCTCCCAGTTGCCTTGCTGAAAGTTCTTGTGCTTGAAGATGTCCGAGTTGCGAGTTTCCTTCTCGTGCACTCGTTGGAATCCCCATCGGCCCAACTTTCGCACAAAGGAAGACATGTTGCGAATGTTGAACAGTTTGGGCATCAACTCCATTGTGAACCTCTTGTGGTTCCTAATGGTAAAGGCTTTTCCATCAGGCATCCACGTCATAATATCTTGGTGAGCCGGATCTTCCAGCACAGTCATCAACAGCTCGGCAAAGGTTTGCTTCTTGTTGCAATCATCCTTGCCCTTGGGCGCTGCTCTGGCACTTGTAGGACTGGCGGGAGACTTGACTTCTACGGCTAAAGGAATCTTGGGAGAGGAGGGAGAAACAGGAGCCGCAGCCTTGGCGGCTTCGACGGCGATTGCTTTTCGGTCCAGGATGGAGGTAGCAGCATCCACCAATGTCATAAAGGGACTTTCAGTAGTAGTGTCGGCACCAGAGCACACAGAGTTGTCGGAGCTGCCACTTCCTTGAGAGGAAACTACGGACACACAGCGCTGGGCTGGGAGGTTGGTAAGGGAAACGACGTCGTTATCAGTGTTCATGATGGGATGAATATACGTTTTGGCGAAACAAGGAAGAAATCTGCGGCTTTGTCTGTGGCTCAAAGTCAAAATAATGAGAGAAGCAACAGGGAGCGAGAAATGCTGAGCCATTTCGTGAGAGGGCGAAGAAGCCTGCCGGCTGCCTCCAACAATCTGGTAGAAAACTTTGGTACACTGTAAACCTCAGGTAAACATCTACCAGATCCTCCAAATCCAATCTCAATGACCTTTTGGATCTGGTTGCCTGTTGGATTATCGTAGTGTACCTTTGGGCGCAAGACGTGAAGAGCTATCCGAGATCCCAGGGGCATCAAGAGGAAGAAGAAGGATCCACGAGGCTTGTGTCCCAGTCACTGGTAGCTGGTTTTCTATTAGCCACTGGTTGTCTTCGAGTGCCAGTGCTTCTAAACAGAAGGAGAAACCCACCGGGGGGTGAGAGAGACCATCTCACACTTTACAACCAAAAATATCTGGCAAGGAATTTGCTTTGCTTGGAGGCCAGCAAACATCTGGTATAGTTTCAAGAGATGCAGGACAAACTAGAAAGCCAATCAGGCCCGCAAGCCTCGCCCAAAATCATAGCCAGCAAAGAGTGACAGCCTTACCGATACCTGGCTTGACCAGTTTGCTGTCATCAGACTACAGGACGAACGGGCGCTGAGTTCCAACTTCTTGGTGGCTTCTTGAGCTCGGATAACCCAAGGCATCGATTAACACAAGATATTATTATCCCAGTACCAACGAGATAATACAAATGAAAACTGGTTGGTCTTCTCGGCCAGCAACAGGGTGGCCGTCTTAGTCCATCATCCACTCGGAGGGAAGAGGTAGTTTACTCTGGTATCCTGTATATCCAGCCAATTGGTCATTCAACCGAGAGGTATCTTTTGGGCGCTATACCAGATGGTTGGGCCAGGCTGATTCATGCACTTGTTCATCGTGAGGACTGGGATTGCTTGGCAGTGGCTGGTTCTGAAGCCTGGTTTTCAGAGCAACGCAGTTGAAGGGGGCTCACATTGCCGGCTGGCTAGGCGCATCTTCTTGGTCCTGGTTCGGACCGTGGTGCAGTCAGATGTCTGGTGTGCAGCTTGCTGCCAACTGGCTCTTACTGGTAGGGCGCCAAGTCTTCTATCCGAGTGTTTCTATCCGAGTGTTTCGTCTGATCTCGCTTGATGGCGGTTGAGTGGCTGGCTGGCAAAGCGAACGACGAACTTGCCAAAGCCGTCATGCATCCAAAGCAGGAAGCAAATCAACCAGTCATTTTGCAAATTGGAGTCGAACAGTTCAGTTTATCCCAGCCAGGGTTTCCTTACCAGCAGGGCCTGTGCTGCGGGCTTGCGGCTGGTTGCACAGGACCTACCCGAGTACCTTGTTGGCTACTGAAGCTACGATGTGGCTGCGTTCGTCTGCTGTCAGTTTAGCGAGTCCAGGAGGGACCATGTATCCCATCAGGGGGTTCGGAAGGAGCACTATCGGTTATCCAGAAGGGGGAGGAAAGGAAGGAAATCATCTGGTATCTATTATCTATCATCAATGCCTGTAATTTCAACGGGGCTGTTGCCTGCTCGTTGTTCATACACAGCAGCAGGATTGGCGTTCTTGGCTCCTGTAGTTCTCCTTTGTCTTTATTCCTCGGGCAAGCTCACGGCACAAGAAACTTTGAGGATAGCAAGAAAATAGATCCAGCTAGCTAGACCGGCCCAATTCTTGTTCAGTCCACAAAAAATGGCGTATGCAATATCCATAACCATTGTGAGGAAAATGTAGGGCATTGTGAATGTAATTGCTCCGATTATTCCGCTGATGCGGCACAAAATGACGGCACATTGAATAACAATGAGGACCCAATGCTGTGTAGCTGTCCAGCATTTGAGCGTTTGTTTCCAATCGAGGCTCGGTCATGCTTGGCGAACGGCATTCGATTCATTCGACTCATGCTCTTGGGACAAGTCAAGTCAGTCACATTTCAAACTGCACCTCAGATGAAAATTCCGATCCAGCCGCTACAGTCATTATTTGGTCATCGATCTTGAACTTTGCACCGAATGTTGAATCGTTCGAATCTGCTGTAGCGGTAGGTACTCCCACCAGTCATCGAAAGCAGTGTACGAATGACCAAGCGCAGCCACATGTACACTCCTCCCTCCCTTTAAAAACAAGTCCGAGATAAGATGTCCAGTGCTGAGATTTGCTGGAATGTTAAGATACTTGAGACACTCAGATCTGCACTAGAGCTAAGATAGCCGGTAAGCACTCTCCCTTGGGCACATACCGGTACGAGATTGAGAGATGATACAATGACACTTTTCTACAACAAAATGCCTTAAAAAAGGGGGCCAAAAGTCAAAAATTTCGCCTCGGGCGGATGATACACTGCTCTTTCCTCTCGTCTCCTCAGGGTATATTCAGTAAGGTGGGAAGCAGAGTAGCCATGTTGGTATGTACCATACTACTCTAGAGTATGGTCAATAGAAATGGCAAGAAAACTAAGATGTTGCCTTTGGACCCTGAATTTTAACAAAATGCTAAGAAGATTCTCAGTGCAGATATTTGAGTTTTTGCTTTAGAAGATGCCTTCAGGGTTCAGGTAAACTTAGAGACATCTTAATATCAAGGAAGGAATGTACTGGTACTAGTACTGTAGCCAGCTACCGTAAAAGTACCGTTGTACCGTTGTGGAGGAATGCGCAAGTAAATTTTACTGCACAGGCACCAAGATTTATGCCGATCCTTGCTGGCTTACGGTACTGGTCGGTATACTGGTATTAACGTGCTGGAAGACAGCTTTGAGTTTCAGGTAGGTATGGGAATATTTTCACTTCAATTTAAATCTTTGAGTGATATATGCAAATGGTTACCGCAACTACCTGTCAATTTACTGGTGCGTGGTGGCAAACGTACAACCGTATCTTTCGTTGGGACATTTTCTCAACAAGCAAGTTAAAAATTGTCAAGCATAATCTGATATCTTTCTCATTTATTTTGTTTTCATTCCATCTGAAGATTACTTCGACGAAAGCTTCCGAGGCAAGGAACTTTGTGTGGAGATGTCTTGTCTTGTGTTGTGAATACCTTGTTTTGCCTTGCTCTGTTGTCGATGTCGTCTTTGTGTCAAGTTTTTGTTTAGCCTGCTTTTAAACTCACAGCATGATTGTTGCTCCTTTCCTTGGGTCATTCATTTCCTTTGGCACGCTGCTATTTATGCTCTTGGCACTGCAGAAATATCTTTCTAAACAACATGATGAACGCCTTCTTCCTGATGGTGGTAAGCCTTGCTTTTGGTGCTCCATCTGCTTCAGCTAGTGGTGGCAAGCTCAACGTCAAGGCAGCATCCGCATTTCATCGAAATGTGAATGAAGCGATCGCAACCTTTCAGAAGCATCAGGTACAGCCAATTTCCACAAAGGAACAGAATGGAAAGTCGTCTTCCAATGGTCATCTCCGCCGCCATTTGGCTGGCATGGATGAAGACGAAACATGCGAGGACGACTTGGTATCTTGCCTTGATGCACTCTCGTCATGCGGCGATGGAGATGGAAGTGATCCCAGCTACCTGTACACTCAAATGGCGAATTCTTGTACTCTTCATAAACTGGATGGCAGCTATGAATTGAGGACAGATGATATGGATGATGAAACCTACCAATTCAGTGATCGTCCCTTCAGGATTGAGGAGACGTACACTACGATGGAGTTCTTCGAAAGTTTCGATGATATTTTCGCAAGCAGCCCACCTAATGCCGTATTCACCTTTGTTCACTCCGAAACGGACGAGTTTGAAGGCCCTTTGGTGGCAGTACAGGTCGATGCCATGTACACTAGTGCCACAGAAGACGATGATAGCAAAGTGACCTATACCTACGTGCTGGAACAAAGTGACTCCCAGGCCGATGTGGTTGCTCTGGAAGATTTTTTCGAAGATGGAAGTGACATGATTACATTTGAAGATTGCTCCATTTTCATTGATTCTTCGTCTTCCTGTAATCCCACAGCGGGATATGTCTACTGTGCTTCCCAGGGTTGTGTCCGGCCGTGGGAACCCAACGTGAATGCAGAATGTTGCAACAGTATCGATGGATATGCATATTTGCTTGGTTGTGCCCCTACCAGCACAGAGGGATGTTGCAAGTCCCATACAGAGCCACCCACATTGTCTCCCACTCCTACTTGTGTTGCTGATGGTGGTTACGAGTACTGTGCTGATCAGGGTTGTGTTCAGCCTTGGGATCCCAGTGTGACTATGGAATGTTGCAACCAACTGGCCGGATATGAATATCTGGTTGGCTGTGCCCCCACCAGCACGCAAGGATGCTGTTCGTCTCCGGGTTCTTAGATGGTGCAATCTGCTTTGTTCCTTTGACGACGGGCTGTTGTTGTGATAATCTGGAGTAGGTACGATTGATATATATTACCAGGGCAGCAGAGATGACGTGATGCAGTTACAGTACTGGTAGGTTGTGATGGCTAACCTAGCTAGCTCGAAGGTTAATGTCTTCCTGTAAGAGCTCTTTTTTCTTGAAAGAGTCGAGACTTGGCATCTTCCACCAGACGGCGGTTTGTGGCTTCATTTTCGTCTCCATCTCGTTCCTCTTCTTATGCACCTCGTTCCTTCTCGGGAGCCCCACCAGCGTGGTTTTCTTCGTCGATTGTTCTTCAGAGCACGGTACCGGTAATGAGCAATGAGGAGGACTCACCGCGCAAACTTGCCTGCGCTGGGTACTGCAGCAATGTTTCGAAGGCCACTTGCACAACGGTTGTCACCCAGCAGAGGGGGAGAAGCGGTCGTCACGAGTTTGGTCGCTGGAGGTGGGTGGAGCAACAGCTCCAACCGGGGACAATGATCTTCCGTTCGAAAACACCGAATTCCTTGTGGTTTCCATGTTGGTGTCGATTGTCGGAAGGAGGATTTAAAAGTGAGGCTCAGGTTGAGATTTTGATCCTGCCGGACGATTTTATCACAGCTTACCTGTTTTACTTGCATTCGGAAGAACTACGCTTTGATTTGTGCGGCTTCACCCGAACCCACGAAAGATCGCATCTTCCCTCGTCCAAAGTTCCATTTTAGAAGTGCACTACTACTGGTAGCTACTAGTATCACCATCTCTTTTCCTCTTGTCAGATCAAAAAAGCAAACAATGAGTCTCCTAAAGATCGCCGTAGCGGGTATTTTTGCCATTCCAGCTCTGCTTGTCAGTATCGTGACGGCTCCTTTGATTGCCGTGTTGTCTCTGCCTTCTTTGGCACTACTTTGCTTTCAGTCGTCGGAAGCACCACAATCAAAAAAGGACACTGCCAATTCACCAACCAAAGATCATGCCATTATCAGTGGTGGAAGTACCGGCATTGGATTTTCCATTGCACAGGATTGTGTCCAACGAGGCATGACCCAAGTCACCATTATGGCACGCACCAAATCCAAATTGGAAGCTGCCGTCCAAAAATTGGAAGATATCAAACAACGTGTTGGTTCCAAGACTACTATTTCCTATCGATCCGTCGATGTGTCCGATGCTCCCGCCGTTCAAGCTGTTGCCAAGGAACTCGCTGGCACTGGCGATCATCAAGGAGGAGAGACGAAATACTACTTGTTCTGCTGCGCGGGAATGGCCTATCCAGGGTATTTTGAACACATTTCGCACGACAAGTTTGCCCATTGCGTCAACGTCAATCAACTGGGGACCATCTTTACCGTTCAAGCCTTCTTGCCACACATGACACATGCCGTCATTGTCTTGACATCCAGTCTCGCCGGACAAGTGGGGGTGTACGGGTACACGGCGTACAGTCCTACCAAATTTGCCTTGAGAGGATTTGCCGAAGTCTTGCACGCCGAATTGGCCGACAATCCACAGGTTCACATTCAGGTCGCCTTTCCACCCGACACGGATACACCTGGCTTTCAAGAAGAAGAAAAAACCAAACCCAAAGAAACCAAACTCACCAGTGAAGACGCCGGATTGTCCAAACCAGAGGATATTGCCAATCAAATGGTCAAGGCGGCATTGGCACCCAATCCAGCATTTTTGGTGTACTTTACACTGGAAGGATGGATGCTGTCGGCATTAACAGCCGGGATGAGTCCTGTATCCACATTGGTAGATGCCGTCACACAGGTATCGCTGGGAGGCCTCTTCCGATTGATTTCATTGTTCTACTTGAACGATTGGTGGCGTATCATTCGGCAATGTGCACAAGAACGGATCGACAACAATCAAGAAAAACCGCGACCGTCAGCAGGAGATAGTGCTAATAATAGCAACAGTAAGTCCAGTGACAAAAAGAGTGATTGAGCATGCAGTCAAGGCGAGACTATTATTCTCTTTAGAAACACAAGTATGACTGAAAGCACCGTTTTGTTTTGTAGAGGACATGACAGAGAATGGCACATCGTCTCTTGGGGTTCAATAGCCAGCTAATCCCTTTCTAGAAAAACTTTTTTGGAAATACCGGACGGCAACAATTGAAAACATCAACCACTTAGTTTAGTTTCGGAGCTGGCAGGTTCCAGCGAAAGTCGTCGGTGGCTCCTCATGAGGCCACGGTCAAACCTTTGACGACTCTTGATTCCAAAGTGCGCCTTCAAATACTTGCGGCGCTTTGGTAAGGTCTGAAGACTCGACTCTTGCAGGTGCAACACAAGTCCCACGGCGCCCCATTTCTTGTACGAGTCTTGTGTCCAAAGGGCGTAGTCTTCTTGTTTCACAGGGTCTCGGACGGCACGGGCGGCAAAGGCTGCTGCCAGCGCAGCATCATCTTGGACGTAGCCGGACCTCTCATGGCATTCTGGATGGCCTTGTCAAAAGCACTCACCAAACACCTGGTTGCTCGGATACTTGCTTTCGTTGCAGTGTCGGCATCTCGGCTTCCAACAGATGTAGCTTGTGTACCAGCTTGTTTGACATGCCGTTTGTAAGAGTAGATCGGTCAGTAAGTGCTGGACATGGAGTTCGGACAAGGGCTTGAGGGCAACGCGCGTAATGGTGGTTTGTACCAAGGATCGACTGGATGAAACACCGACTCCTTGAATCCAGTCCTGAACGGCCTTGTTCTTGTTCATTTCGAGCGTCCGATAGGCTCCGGCAAAGAGTACTAGCTAGTACCGGTAAATCTTCAAGTGTGGATCTTGTAGAAAATGGGTGGGAACTGACAGCGAACTGTCGTCGCACCATTGCAAATCGTGGTCGAGTATCCAAACGACGGTGCGAGGCGGATATATTCGTGGCTCTCGGGTCCACAACTTCAGTCCGTCTGCCCATCTCTCTGCCTTTCGCTTGCCAGTATTTCTATCCAAAGCCAACGCCAACAACAGCACGGCCCCTGAAAGTCTTCAGCTTGCCGGTCGCAAGAAAATCACAAAATTAAGAGTTCAAAGCTTTCTTATAATCTCTCACAATTTTTATTCTATTCGTTAAGCAACGTCGCAATCAGCCACGCTTACCAGGCACCAGCAAGACCAAGATCCTGAGTAGCCAACACATCGTACACACAGGCGTCCCTCTCGGCCTCGTCAGCCAAGTGGTCGCAGGCAGCCTCGGCTTCTTCTCGGGGCATACCCTCGGCAAGACGGCGCTTCCTGAGGGCTTGCTTAGAGGTGCTTTCATCCGGCATCTTGCATGTCATGGGCGGAACAATGGCCCCATCGTAAGAGTGGAAGAGCTGGGGTTCGTCAGCACGAACTTGCCATTCTTGACCAAAGGCATTGACATCGTCAATAGCAACACCATCACGACCAAGGCGGGCGCCGTTGTGCTCATGGCTTCCAAGGAGACCAGAAGATCCATAATAGTTCTCACTTCCCATCCAGGCAATGTCAACACGGACAAAGCTCTTGAAGGTCTTCAGCTCCAATGCTTCCTTGGATCCCTCGAGGTAGATCTTGGCTTCTCGAGTAATCCCCACCTTTCCACTGGACTGCCTGTATCGGACAAGGAACCCGGCCATACTTGAGCGGTACCACTTGCCACTCTCCAAATCGCCATCGTTGACCTTTCCATTGATCCAGAGCCAGCTGTCAGAGTCTTCCGTGGCTTGGATTTCCAACGTCTCCTTGCCAATCTTCACAGCTGCTGATTCAACAGCGGACCACCAGTCAGTGATCTTGGTACGAATGTGGACATCCATTCCAAGGCCGCTTTTAAACTCGGGATTGTGGAGAAGGACAAGATCACACTCTCCATGGAAGTCATAGAGCTCTGATCCAAAAGTCTTGAAGTGAGGATCACCCCTTGTGAATGCTCTCTCAGTGGTTGCATCCGTTGGGTCCACATCATCGGGGCATGCCTTGAACACACAGTTGGGCCCAACACGGGAAAGAACAGTTCCATCAGGACAGGGCCTTGTGTCTGTCGCACAAGTGTCACCACCAGACCTGTCTGTCTCATCAGGAATCACGGGGTCCTTGCACTTCTTCTCTGAATCTTTAAGGGCCGCAGCATCTTCAATGTCAATGACACATTGTTCAACACCTTCTCCCGTGGGGGCATTTGAACATTCTTCAAGACATTCACTGTACTGGATAGGATCTGTTGCCTTCAACGCGGTGCAGCACTCCTCACATTCCGCAGGAGGGTCCAACTCCAGCGCAGAAGTAGCATCCGCGTCATATGGAGCATCACAGTTGAAGTAGTCTGCATGCGAGGTGCCCTCCAAGTAACCGAAGATAGAGTCCTCCGCGTTGCGAACACACCAGTCAGTGGTACAGTATGCATATCCCATGGGCTTTCCAATGTCATCTTGGTTTCTTTCAGCTCCAGAGGGAGTGGTCCAGTCATTGTCGGGTGAGCCATCAGGAGTACCAAGAAGACCAACAATGTCTTCATCGTCAACCAACGATCTTGGCAGACACAGCTTGGAGTTCAAGACACAGCCAAATTTCCCATCCTTGGCAGACACAGAGTACATGATACCAGAACCAGTGTAGAAGATGTAGTCAGTTTCACTGTCCTCAAAGGAAATGCCTGGAACAGGCTCGGAGAAGTCAGTTGCGTTGCCATCGACATAGTACATCAGAACACAAGTCCCATCGACCTCCTCCGTGTAGACATCCAAGTCAGGTTCGCCTTCAACGCCCGTAGTAATGGAGATACCCTGTGTGATGGTGACCATCTTGGATTTTCCAGTAGACTTGAAGCGGCCCTGCACCTCAAAGGTATTGTCGGAATCGATTGTCTTTGCCAGAACGAACTCTCCTTCTCCTTGACAATCAAACCTATATGCAAGGAGAAGAACGCCGTTAGTCAACCAAGTGAGCGTTGAAAGGGCTGAACACCGACTGTGGGTGGGCTTACCTGAGGCCATCATAGGTAGTGATGTGAGGGTCTCCACGGATTGTAGCACAGTAATGATCGGCCACACACTGCCCTGCAACCAGTTCCTTTTCAACTTCCACCTTGCTCTTCTTACGTCTATTCTTTTGGCGTTTGCGCTTCCTCCTCGCCGCACGCCTGCTCTTTCTAATCGCCTGCTTATTAGCGATCCTCGTCTTCAGTCTTTCCTTGAGGTTGGCTGCTTTCCTGAGTTCCCTTTCGCACGGTTTGCTCGCCTCTCTGTTCGCAACGAAAGTCTTCTGATTATCATCCCTATTATCCCTGCATTCTTTGAATTTCGGGTCTCTAACATTCTTCTTGTAGTTCTGTTGCGCTTTTTGTGCATCGTTTCGTTTCGTGGTGAGATCATCCCTTTTCTTTAGCAGGTCACCTTGTTGTTTTTTAAGCTGTTTTTGTTTTTCGCTGTTCTTGGGGGCCTTATTAGCTTCCTGCCTTTTAGCATTCCACTTTTGTTGACATTGATTCCTTTCATCCTTGAGGTCATTCCACACCTTGGTTAAACGCTCATATTCGATGTCGAAGGAAGTAGTCTTGTTACTAAACTTTTTGCAAGCTTCCCTTTTGTTGACCCACTGTTTCTGGGCTTGGCGGGTAGCCTGGGTCTTGGGCTTGCATTCCTTCCTCTTGGCCTTGACCTTCTCTTTTGCGGCAGGGAGCTTGCCTTTCAAGCAGGCGATGTCATTCTTACAACCATTAATCTCAACTTGTAGGGCATTGCAACTATTCTCGAATGGAGTTCCCAAGTTGCGGTGTCCTTGGAACTCACTCTTCAAGTCTTCAATCTCGTCGAACAAAGAGGCAACGTCATGTTTCTCAGAGTCTCCACGGAGAAAGCTGTAGGAGAAGGCGGGGGCGATTGTGGTCGCGGCCACACCAAAGAAAAGAGGGATGAACTTCATGGTTGGTAGTAAGGTTGTTGGTTGGATTACAAAGTGTTTGCTCAACGTTAAGGACCGTTTCGTGTTATCGATTTTCGATTTTAGAAACAGTGAGAAGAAGGACTGTTTGATTTCTTGGGTCGGTTTTGTTGGCTTTTGTGGCAGAGGGTCTTCGAGCAGGCCAGCCTAGTCATCTGGCAGAGCATCCGAAAAGCTCCTTGGGAGCGTTTCCGAACAGGGCCCTGGTGAATGTTGGCGCTAGCTAGCTGCACGTAGTCTGTGTTGGTGCATTTCGAGCTCCGGAGTAGGCTGGCTAGCTAGGGAGTGTTCCTGATGTTTCTTCGATCACCAGCCCAACTAATAATCGCACACAGACATCCCACATTACGTGACCCTCTCACTAGTTGCTTTACTCGTTGTTGTAAGTTTTACCGCGGGGAACGTTCTAACCTACTGGCATCTGACCATTCAATGCTCCCAGCACAACCAGTAATGACTGGCCCAAGCGAAAATCTCGGAATGACCGCCAACCACCTGGCAAGCTCCTGCTAGACTATTACCAGGTAATACCACTGGTGTTGGTTTCTGCAGCGTCATGTCAAATGACTTGGCCCAAGACGCTACTAAGGAATTAGAGTGGGAACTCAATTGCAACTACTAGTAGCTAGTGACATAGTGGTGAGTTAAAAGGTACCAGTATACTTCCCTTGAACCTTGAACTGTGATTAGTGGTGTAGTGCACAGTGAGGCTCGCTACAGGAAGCCAGTACTCCACCATTCCCACTCGCACCAGATCCTTGATCGCCTCAGTACACTAGGTTTGATATCCAGGACCCCACCCGAATGGAACACTTTCTACAAAATGCAATAGGAAAAGATTGGCCCTGCAGATTATTTATTTGCAAAGTATCCAAGACCCAACAATACCACTAGCCTTTCTAAGTCACTAGTCACAGGCATCGTCTTGTAGCCGTGGTAGGAAACGGAGGCGCGCCAAAGGCCCAACCAGTACAGTAACGATGAGGTTTACTAGTTACTCAGTACTAGGTAGTCTAGCATCTCGTTTTGGACTGGAATTCTGGTACCGTTAGAGTTTTTCTAACTCCTAGTTATCGTGACCTTGCAGAAAAAGAAATCACGTACATGTACCATCTGGCGAAATCGACCACCTCCAGCATGGTTGCCACGTTGCCACTGTAGGTAACATGGAGGAGGATGTGCTTACTCCAGCCAAAAACTATTTTCGATCGAGCTAGGTATTGGAAAAGGCGAATCGAATCTTTGAGGTGGCATACTGACCCAGAGTCACACATCAAGCCATTCGGTGACCCTACTGACCCTTCAACGTAACATTACTAGTACTGCAGTGCAGTGCAGTGCAGTGTAGTGCAGTGCAGTGTAGTGCAGTGCAGTGCAGTGCAGTGCAGTACAGTACAGAGTGGCATGCGAACAGTTCTCTACGATACACCCACTCCACAAACATCGGTGTTTTATTAAAATAACGCTGTAAGGTGGGGCCTAAATGGCTAAAACTACAAGACCTCTTTAAATCTATTTCATCGATCTAGCTGGACTGCTCCAATGCAGCCCCCCTCAAAAGACCGGAACGTTCATTCGACCACTAATGTACAGTCGCACTCAGAGTAGTACAGTACCGGTACCGGTACTACTAGGTAGTACGGAACCGAAACTGGTAATGGTACCAGTTCCCAGTGACCGCAAACCGCAAGGTCGGAAGTAAGGAAAAAGATCCCACGATCTTCTTCATCATCTTGCGCTTGCACGGTTTTGCCAATTATTCTTATTCCAGTGGTCGAGTGTTGACTTTCGACTCAATTGGTTGACACGTCCATTGACAATTCAGAAAACACTCGCTGTAGTACCACAGTGCTAGCTAGCTAGCTGGTGCTGGCTGGTTAGATCTAGTAGTAGCCGCGCTGCTGCTGGTGTCGACGTGTAGACCGGTCTGTTTGTTTGGTGTCTCAATTGCATCTGATGGAATGACCTGATGACCCGAAGAAGATTGTGCTTTGGGCTTTTGGGATGGGAACGATCTGGGATCTGGGTTTACGAAGTAGTGGTAAAGGCAGCGGCCATGGCGGCGAATTGCGGGGGATACAGTTGGACGGCCAAGCAGCAAGACTACAGTACACGAACTGCCACGTTGATGTTGACGAGATCGATGTTGTTGGGGTGAACGGTGCTGCATCGGTTGCATCTTTCTCGAAACGAAATGAATCAAATCCAAGCTTGTGTCATCTCCAACACCCAGCTCCGCAAGCTATCCGATCGTGGTGATACTGCTTCGGTTCCTTGAAATGCAGTATTCGTCTTCGGATGGGGGTGTTGGCCCGACCGGCCATCTACCTTTTTCTTTCTGGGCTGGGAAACAGCGAATGAATCAAGCGGTTGGATCGAGCCATGACCGTCGCATACTGGTGGGAACGGCATTTTCTCAAATCTGCACTACAGGCGAAATGGAAGCAAGCGGGCGATCGACGTGGTGGGCCTCTCGAAAAGCAAAGTTGTGAGAAGATGGTTGGGAGGGATACAATGATCATGAGAAGGAGAAGTGGTTGCCAAAGGAGTGTTGCTGCCCGTCTTTCAAGGATTCCAGTGGATCGAGTAATCCAGGGGCTGCGCATGGTTGTTCGGTACCACTGACGAGTGACGAGTCCACGCGGCGAGCCCCGACGACTGTACTGTACCATTCTTCCTGTCTCGATAAGTGGATTGGGGTCGGCTGCAGCAGCTTCTTCCTGTTCGTCCAACATCATTTACCCTTGATCATCGTGCACCCCTACGAAGCAATTGAGGACGACGAACGTTTCGATTGGTATCGCATGCAACAGGTTTTCCTGTAGCGCACTGCGGATCAGTCGAGTGGAAGAGCACCAGTGTTTTAACTACGACATACTAATCGGAGGCTACTATCGTTCGTTGCACTGCCCCGTGCAATAATCTTTCGCCGGCCCTGTGGCAGCTGAATGAAGGAATCAATCTGGGCTGCATGCGACTTCTAAAGTTGGAAGCCTCAATCAATCGAATGTTCCACCGGTGATTCTGGTCAACTGAACCACTGGTCTCTCCTCTGGTGTCAAAGCGGGAGGTTCCTCAGCTTCATGCTCTTTGAGATAGTTTTCTAGTAAAGGTCCACAGTCGTCCTCTTCTTCCTCCACCGCAAAAACTTCATCTTCACTTCCGGTCTTTGGTCTCAAGATCCTGGCTCGGTTACCAATCTTTTTCATTTGTTCCGCCATTTGTTTATAGTTGTCCTCTAGCACCAACAAGTTCTCAACCAAAGCATCCTTGGAAAGTCCAGAGAGTGCCGATCGGTGCTCCTCGGCACTGCGAGAATTGTTCCACACAGCACCCAAGTTACCACCATACTTTCGCAGCCACGGCATCAGGGTTCCTGTGAAGAGGACACGCCATGCAGCACCCCCACGAGTTCCAAAGTCAGACCCTTTCCGTAGCTTTATCATGAACAGGAGGCCGAGTCTTTCAATCAGAGGATGGCGATGCTGTAGCATGTCGCATCGCATGGGAGGGACAACACAATAACCAGTCAGTGTCAGGCTCATGACGATGCAAGCCGAAACAACCAGAAGACACAACAGCTACGGATTCAAGCACGTACCGCCTCATGCAGCAGTAAATCACGGGCAAAGCAATGTGGCAACCCATCCAATGGTATATCATCCCTGAACCATCCAACGCCGGGAGCAAACACTTCTCTGTCAATTCGCCCCAAGTAGAGAAGGAAGATTGCCTACACAGCACAAGATGGTCTTTCTTTGTGAGAGAGTCTCGCACGCCATGTGTGGCTTTGCTCAATGAACAACAACAACATACCATAAACTTGAGGCCGCGAACAAGAGCTGTAAACGTAGTTAGTCCAAGATTCCACACTTCCTGAATTGTGTTGCTAATGTTGACAACGGCGGGACGGCTTCGATAGTACCCTCGACTCCACCGGCTTCGTATGAACAACATCAGCACCTGTTTGAGTATCATCGTTATCAGCATCCCAATACAGTTGGCAGTGAATCGAATCATCATTTGTTGGGTTTCAGCATATAAGCACAAGAACGTAAAGACACTGAAAAGGGCATAAAAGGCAGCTGAAGAACACAAGCAAGTCCAAAAGGCTGCGCCGAACAAGAGATTGGTCGAGTCCACTGATCTCGGCAAAAACCATTGTGTTAGATTGATTCAGTTGCCAAAAGAACGTCTTCGGGGAAACGGAGTTGATACGCACTGGCAAACCGATTCTGCAGAAACCTTCGATCGTCAAGGCTGCGTATTTCTCCGCAACGGTACTTCAGAATACTGGACACTGCAGAGGGAACATAGATCAAACTAGTTGAAACTGCCGCGAGAACTGCTGGTGGGAACCCGACAGCAAGCACAAGGATAAACCTTGGAATTGGATCCGCAAAGCAGTCGATGAGTTAACTTTCGGGGCGATCGTCACATTGTGTAATGGCCAAATAGACTCACTTTTCATTGGACAGTAGATCAGGTGCAACCTCTTCCTCCTTGGTCAGAACAGACAAACCAAATGCAAAGGCACCCACGATGATGAGAGCTGCAAGCCACTGGGCAATATTGCTAGCTACCAGCCTTGGCCATATGTATATGCCCTCTTCATAGAACAAAGTGCGGTCACGAATTTTCCTCCACGTCCAGAGAATGCCTCCTGTTTGCTCTCGTTTGGTAAATGACTGGTTGTATCGTGTGATCGCAGCGGATATCTTGCCTACTGAGCCACCAATCGAGCTCTTACTTTGCCAATTTGCTGGACTGACACCGGTGGTATCCACATGGCACCGAATGGCATTCAAAACAGCCTGGTCCACTTTCACATTAGCTGCCTTTTTCCATTCAAATGCAGCTCTCATTGTCGAAGAGGAATTCTTGCACGATCGTCCCATTTGCCCGGGTATGGTCAGTCGCATCAGCTGTATCATTTGGACAAATATGAGAAAAAACCCTAGCAGAACTGCGATGGGTCCCAGATACGCTCTATTGTTTGGTTGCACTGATCCGTCATTTTCTTCCGGTGGAATGACGGTCGGATCCGAGTGAAAAAAGCCAAAATCTGCCCTGTGGAAGAAGGGCACAAATACGTACAAAGCTGTGCTGAGGATTGCAACGCAGATTAGAGCTGCGACCTTGTTCTTGTCTTGCTTTCGATCCAGGTACACCGAGTTACCCAGATTGGCCAAGAACAAGAATGGAAACCCAACAATGGACAAGGAGACAAACACCTCGAGCCAGTGCTGGGTAGCTACCAATACGGCACATGACACCTGGTATTCAGTGGTAGTGCAGTCCGTTGGTTGCCAGTTGTAAATAGGTGATACCCCGTTGAACAGATAGGCCACCAGTATCACCACTATGGCATACCAAGCAACAATAGTCCATGTCTTGCTTCGATAGGTGTCCGCATTGGCATCAATGTTGCCTGCAGTGTATATTCTTCGTAGTTTCGATTTGTCGCTTCCCTCCATTGAGTTTACCTCGTCAAAGGTCGTTTCTTTGGTATTCTCCAAGTCCACATCATAAGCCTCAATGTCATCTGTCAGTACTCGCAAGATCGTTTCTTTGTTCATCCTGGGTTTAGCATGAGGATGTGACGCCAGCGCCGTCTCCATCAGGCTGTCAGTAAATTCATTGCCCTCTTTGCGCCTGTTGTCACCGAAAGAAAGTATATGGAGCAGTACGTCCAGTGTGATTTCTTGATCATATTTGAGGCCGGTTTCTGCCAGTATAATGGCCAAAAACACATCAATAACATCCACCTGATCAGTTTCCACACCCTTATCAGCATCAACTCGAGCTTGCCTCAGCTTGGGGATAAAAAGCAAGCTAGCAATCCGAATCAAGTTCATTTTCAGTTCTTCTGTTTCAGTGTCGTCGTCATCAGTGTCATCTGTACTACCATTGCCATCCTCTTCCTCCCGAATCATCTTTAATTGTTGGTGCTTGTACTGCTTGTACTTTTCGTAGTCTTCTTGGCTGATTGCTTGTGAAACTCTCAGAGCCATGACTCTCTTGGACATGCCCATGCTTCGTTGTGCTCCTGCTTTGGGTTGGCGAGAGTGCTCTGTTGGTGGCTGGAGTTCCGCATCTTCCATGATGCAATCAAAAAATTCGCCAGTGGTGCTCCTCCCAGCATCCACCTTGACAGTATTCGCAACCCCATTTTTCTTGGTGACGTGGGATGATTGCGAAATGTGATGCTTGCTTCCAGGGCGGAAGACACAAGCCATCTGGCAAATGATTTCTCGCTCAATTTCTTCTACGGGAACTCGAACACCGTGGCGACTCTTCAAATAAAAGTGGATATCTCTGCCTGTCAGAGATCCATCCTGCCTCAGAAAGAGCTTCTCCGTTTGCATTAACGCCGAGATGTATTCTAGTTCTGCAACATCAGCGGTAGCACCCACAGGGCGATCAAAATTGATGGGGGTGATCAACATCTCCACCACGGCTCTACTACATGTACATGTACACGCAACAGAGTGACAAGTCACCAAAAGAATGGATTGGATTCTTTTAGGCGCTGTTGTGGGTGCTGCTGATGCGAGACGGTCGCTCCTTCCAGAAGTTTTTATCCGGGTACGTCGTACCACTAGCTAGCTAGCTAGAGTATTAGTACTCAGAGAATTAAATAACAGTACGACCCGTGACAACAACGTAAATACTTTTTGTACTACTATTGTAGTAGCAGTGTTGTAGCCAGATACAGATGATGAGGATCACTGGCAGATGTGGTTGGATTGGTGCAGCTGCCACGGCACCTGAGCTACTAGCTAGGGTACATGAAGTACCAGGAGTTCTTATTACTACAGTGCCAGGCTCCGGTGTGGGACAGTGGGGAATAGCTCTTATTCTCGAGGCGCTGCCAACAGCTAACCAACCTCTTCGTACAGGTGGAAGATCCATGGCCAGCTATAGCCAGCACAGACGTAAAACACATCAAGAGAAAAGCCATCTTAGCTAGTACAGTAGCATCGAGACCTGGAGTTGATCTATTCAACCACTCCGTGCCCGGTCCAGGCTCCGGCTATGTATTGCTGATCGGATCATTCGATTCGATTCTAAGGTTTCAACCACAGCACCCTCCCATACATGTCCCTGCGTCTTTAGTCCCTTTCAGAAGAGAAAGCACGGGCTTGAAGAACATTCCACGAGTTCTGATCTCCGGGGGGGACAGGTGCCGTGGTGGTGTTGGGTGTAGTTGTCGTGGGAGCGCCAAGATCAATCTCTTCTTCCTCGGCAGGTTGGGTTGTGTCAATCTCTTCTTCCTCGACTGCATTCAAATCGGAGCCATCTAACGCAGATTCCTGTGTCTCTGTCGAATAAGTTGGCGCAGTCTTGGCGGGGCTTGCAGAGAAATTGGTGATGATCAGAGTGTCTTCAGCTTCAGGATCTGGGTCATCCGTCTGGTTATTGGGACGTGCTGAAGCCTCGGACTGGTTGGGGATAAAAGGCTCCTGCACGTTGCGTTTCTTCAACTTGAATTTTGGTCTGTCGTCACCATTCAGGGCTCGTTCGTTGGCGCGCCACTCCTCGGGTGTGTGACCTATTTCTTTCTCCATGAGGATATCGCGGGCACTCCTATCAAGGGGCCATAGGCTATAGTAATCAAAGGCGTCGACAAAACCCTCGATGCTCGTCGACCCGCATATTCGTAGCCTACGAGGCATTTATGTAAGCAAAAGCCGATGCAAAGTGAGCGACGCCAACACGCCCACGACAACTCAAGCGCAAGGACGTAAAAGAGGAGAACATACCGCAAGACATCATCAGACATACTGAAGGTTGTAATGATGAAAACACCGGTCACGGAGTGGAAGGGCTTCAAATCTTCATCCCATTCCTTGTTTTTCCCTCTTATATTGATTGGGCGTTTTTTGGGGTCGTTCAGTTTGGTGAGTCGAAGATGTCCAACTCTGGGTACGCATGTGTCGTCGAAGCCTTTCGTGTACTGCCATTCAACTTTTCTGAGAAGACAGTCAGCAGTCACCGAACGCTTGTTATTCACCTGGGTTCCTGTAGCTCTGCGGGTACGCTTTCGGCTCCGTACGCTCTCGGCTAGGCTGATAACGCTGCCGGCCAGGACTAGGACACCGCTTCCTTCAAATTGAGGCACTTCTTCTGGGTCTCCAAAAACCTCATATGGTTGGAATGTAACACCTTTGGCAGCAATGCTGCCACTCTCCTGGGTGTTGGTCAAAAACATGTCGCTGAATTCAATGGTCGGAACATTCTTTGAATGGACGTGGGCAAGATCTGCATACTTCTCATGAGCAGCCAGAAGCATGTCGTACTCTTCAATCGCTTGATCAATAAGGAAACCTTGAACGATATCCTTAGTGTCCAGCTCCAGAAGTCGGGGAAGCGCATCGTCAATCTCAGCAATGAAAATCACTACACATATGTTTAATCATTGAGGAGGCCAAGTGAGCATCGGCACTGCTTCGAGGCATTTAAGATCGGTCGTTTCCTCTTGCTGTACTACTTACGTGCCACAGAATTCAAGACGCCATCAAGGAATGTTTCTCCAGACAGGACCTTTGCGATCGGAAGAGTCATATATGGTGAGTTGGAGTGCGCTCAGTGTTGTTGGCAAACAGACCACTCGCACATACCACAAAGAAACCACAGAACGCCACTCCGACGGGCAGGATGACATTGACAAGTAAATCCATCACTGCCAACCATGAAATTTCCGACCGATACAAGCATTCAAAGACCTCTTTGGAAGTCATTACTTCTGGGAAAGCAACCATCAGACCGTAAAGCCAGGTACCCAGGGCCAAAGCAATGTTTCTGCCTACCAAAGAAGTACTGTTATACCACCGGTCTTCGTCATCGTCGTCAAATTGTTCCAACTTGGTCAAGCTGAGGGCAACATAAAGACCAGCACACATCTGGAAGAAGAAGGAGAAAGCGGCATACATGAAAGGCAAACGACTGTGAACATTGTACTTGGTCATGCACAGGACGAGCCGATAGATGTTGTTTTTCTGATCATCCACCAAGATCTTCTTTTGCTTCAGTTTGGAAAAGACAATGTTCAGGAGCTGCCGTATCCTCTTCCTTGCAAGGTCTTGTTCATGCTCCAGCTTTCGACGCTGGACTTCCTTTTCCTTCAGGTTCCTGTGATTATTCCTAATATCATCCTCTGTTTTCTTCAAGTGCTCTTCGCGGGCATGGTCTGGAGCGTGTAGGAGCAGAGAACTCTCGAACTCTGTATTGGATGCATCAATGGAGAAAGCAGAGGCAACGGTGCAAGCAAAGCTAAAACAGAAGGTCAACACAAGTTCCTCTCTACTACGCATTCAAGGTCAAAGATTGCCCGTACAAACATACCTGTAGTACTCGCTCTCTTCCATTCCGTAGCACATGTTGAGTAGTTCTGTCAGAGCGTACTTGGCTCCTGTTGGATTGTTTGTAATTGCATCAGCCTGGTGGTGGTGGAAAACAAAGGGACACGAGCGAAACAAGTGAATTTTAGGAGCAGAACGTCGGAACAACTACTAAAGCAAGAGAATCGGCGGTACAGTCGTATATGGTAGGAGTACATACAGCATGGCTGTGGGACGCACCTTGAACGCATCACGGATCTGAATGAAGGAAGATTTGTGGGCATGATGGTCTGTGTGTCTGGTTCGAAGCCAAACTGTATTCCACTATATACCGGTGTGCGCGGCCATGCGATAAGAGGTAAGTGATGAATGGTGGACAAGTGCTCCATGCAAAGGGTATATCCAGCACTTACCGCCACTTGGATATTGGTGATAAAAAACCGACTTGGAAAAGGTCGTCGTTTCACGTTTTCGAGCTCTTCTGGTGTGTACGCACGCATTTCCTTGACTACAGCAGGCAAAGGCGTAGATGAGAAACAAATAAATCGAGGTGAGAATAGTTGTCATTGTGGTCCTCACTCTTTTAAGCAGGGACAATTTGAAACCCTTAACAATGCCGTTCAGCATATTATGGCGCACATACCGTCTTCAGGATGCATAAACACAAGGGACGACTTCTTCGACAATCCCTTTCTTTTGCTGTTGTTGGACGATTCACTGCCTGTTCCCACCTCATCTTCGTCCACGGCCAGTGCCCTGTTTGTAGCTACAAAGGCATTTTGTAGTAGCTTCCATCGTTTTTCACTAGGTCTCGGAACTCGTTTTGGCTCCGCCGTTTTCAGTTTTCCTTCTTCCCCTTTATTATTATTGTTGCTATTGTCGTCATCTAGTAGTGCTGCTGTGGTCAGGGCACTTACTTCTCTTGCTTCGCTGGTGATTTGCTTTGGGAGTGGAATGCTCTTGGCATCGACCGCACTCACAGCAATGCTACTGGAGGATTGTTGCGACTTTGTGCGGAATGGATTTGAGTGCTTGGCGGCGTTGCTTCCTCCTCGATTAATAATGTAACTTCCATGGAGGAACGAATCATCAAAGCTAGTCGATGATCCATGACGTGTGCCCAGACTGCTGTTTTTCGTGTTGCTGGGATAGTATAAACTGCTCGGTCCCGTGTTACTCGGTGCTGAGACTTGAGTGTCAAAGGAGACACGTTTCTCAAGTTGTTGTTCTTGTTGCTTTTCCGCTCTCAATTCTGCTACCTCCAATTTGAGCTGCCGTACCATTTTGACCAATTCGGTGTATGATATGGAGTCTGGAGGGGCTTCATCCATGGTGGTGGTATCGAATGGAATTTGTGGATGGCGACTTGGGAAAATGTCCGTTTCCTTCAAACTATGCTCCGTGAATTGATCCCATTCGCCATCCCCACTCCTCGTCGTTGTAGATCCAGGAGCGCTACTTTCTGGAACATTGTCGCCACTTGTTTGGGTCCTGTACAGAGGAGTGGCGCGTGACGGCCCGGCAGGTGGATCCAATTGTCTTGTTCGAAGGGCAGTATCGCTCTGTAACAGATCACCGACGGTAAGACTCTGCCTCTCCTCTCCCTGGCTACGATCGATCCCCTCGTGAGAATCAGTTCCAGGTATTTCGTCGTTGTCTTGCAGGCCTGCTGCTGCCTTGCTGGTAATCATAGGCTCTGGTTCGACGATGCCAACAGCGTCATCACTATTAATGGATACATCGTCTTGTGCATTACATGTATCTGATTCTGATGCTTGCAATGTTCTCTCGCTCCTGACCCTATCCAGGTGCTGCTGCGCTTCGGCTGCCTGGGGCGACAGCAGGGGTGGTGGGGATTGTAGTTCTGCCGCTGCAGTCCCCGCATTGTCGGTATTGTTTTTCTCAGCATTGTTGCCTTCTTTTCCCGTAGTCATGTTCCTACTAGCTAGTACTCTCTGGCAAGAAAAACAAGTACTGTCAAACTGGGATCTCTGAGGTTGAGACTGTAGATGGGATGGATGGTCAGCCAATACGTAGGGCTTTAGCGTGTGTGGATTAGGCAGGCAGGCAAACCCTTGCTTCCTCAGTTTTTATTTCTCGTTTCTCAACATTCAAATCTTGCTGGGTCTCGGGAGATGAGATTCACTCCAATGGAGGGCAGCCTGCTTCAGATCTCTAGTTATAGCTATAGCGTTATAGCTGCGTCTGAATCGAATCAATCTGCTTCCAAACAAAGATGAGACACTCGACCGTCCGACCTTGCAATTCAATAGAGACCAGAGAAACCGATGGAAGGAACGATGGAAGGAATCTTTCGAATCGAATCAAGACGAATTTCGTCGCGATGCTCAAACCCCGATGAGACCCGATCAGTATCGCTTTCTGATGCTACTGTAGTAGTTTCTTTCTCTTGAGGGGTTGTTTCGCTTTGGTTTAATTAACTGGATCTGATGCTCGCTGATGTTGGGTCCTTTCGGTTTGATGGCAGCCACGGTTGGTCGATTGATGAGGTCGTGAGGTTGTTGGCACCACTTTTACGGATTACCAATACACGCGTTTGTTTGGGTCATTTGAAGCGTTCGTACGAACCCACCACGAGGCTCTACGGGATTGAAAATTTGCCCTTTAAATCTATGTATTCAGGATCTAATTCTTTCATTCAAAGACTACTCGAAGAGTTAACACCCTCCATCCACCCTGGCTTCGAGCATACTCGTACTGTAAAAGCTCTCCTTTTGGGACAAACTATCCACAGACTGCCCGTCTCTACTACGTTTAAACGTCGTAGCTAGACAACTGCAGTACAGTTGCAATCACATCCACACAAGCTCTCCGTACAATCGAATTCGAGCACACAGTCCTTGGGGTTTTCAAAGGGACTTCCCGAAAGAGTGTAGTTGCAGGCCTCATTATTTGCCAGATGACACAGGTCTTCTGGAAGGACTCCATGCAAGTTACTGGTGGCACTCATGTTCAGCCAAGAAAGATTGTACATGGATGCCATCCAGCCAAGCTCCACTGGAAGGGAGCCACTGAGAAGGGGCAGGTCTGAAAGACCCAGGACTCTCAATGCAGTCATGCCACTCCAGTCAAAAGGTACAGAGCCTGTAAACTGATTCGAGTCCAAGAAGAGCTCCTTGAGACTATCCAGCATACCCAGCTCTCCAGGAAGGACCGAGGATAGAACATTGCTGCTAAGATCCATCCATTCCAGCTTGGCCAATAACCCCAGGGTTGATGGTAATGCATCCCTTAACTGATTGCTGGCAAGGTCTAGGCGTTCCAGACTTGTCAAGCCAGCAATCTCGGATGGGATGGCGGAAGACAATGAGTTGTCTGCACATTCCAGCCATTTCAGGCCAGTAAGCAAGCCCAGGTGGCTGGGCAGACTACCAGACAATTGGTTGCTTCCCACATCCAAGTACTCCAGTGTTGCCAAGAGGCCAATCTCAGACGGCAAGCTGCCAGACAAGAAGTTGTCATGGACCTTGAAGCTTTGCAAGTTTGTAAATTGCCCAAAGTGACTGGGTATAGACCCTGTCAGTGCATTTCGGTACAAGTTGAAAGACCAATACAATTTTGTCAGCAACCCAAGTTCCGTTGGCAAGCTGGAAGACAGGGCATTGTTGTTCAAGCCCAGCCCTTCAAGGTTCGAGAGCCACCCGATCTCTCTTGGTATGGCGCCAGTGAGGGATAACGAGTCCAGATCCAAGGCAACAAGTGAAGTCATGCGCCCAGTTCCGAAGGAATGGTCGAGGACAATGAGTTCACTGACAGAGACAGGCGCGTCAATTTTGTCAGGAGCCCAAGTTCAGATGGCAGCGTGCCAGTGAGAAAGATGTTGAAGTCGAATGCCAACCACTTCAGGTCTGAGATCAAGCCCATCTCAGTGGGGATGCTACCCGACAAGGAGTTCATAAGAAAGTTTATGATGCGAAGTTGTGGCATGGCTGTGTACAGTTGAGAAGGTATCATGGATTGAAGGGGGGTTGAAATATCATTGAAGAACTGTACCTGTACCAGTGTTCTCTTTGCCACTCACAACTTCACCTTGCGAACCCAAGCCCCACTGTGGATCTTCTCGGAAAGGTCCTTGGTCCTTGGACACAACAATACTGCCTTTTAAATCACAAAAATTACACCCATATTAATTCAATTATTAGCTGTGTCTTTCGAGACGTCAGTGGTCGCAAAAGCTTAATTGTTTCTGAGCCTAAAGCCTACAGTAATACCAGTACCGGTACACCTAAAGCTCCTTTCTAATTACTCTATCGCCTTCAATGCTAGATACCAGAGGCAAAAAGAGAGAGTTTCCACATTCCACATCACAAGATGCCTCCGGTTGCGCCAACCACGGAAATAGAAATAGCAAAAAGGGCTGTCACTTGATTGGCAAATAGCTAATACTGGGCTCCCAGAATGTATACGTGCTTTAGATAGCTGCTGCGTAATGGTCTAATCTACCTAAACCCCTGTTTATATAATTATTGAGGAGTGGACTTTGGTTACATCTGGCCGGTACCGCGTAATGGTCTAATCTACCTAAACCCCCCTTCATACTGAGGAGTGGAGTTTGATTACATCTGGAATGGTCTAATCTACCTAAGCCCCCCTTTATATTGAGGAGTGGAGTTTGGTTACATCTGGCCGGTACCGCGTAATGGTCTAATCTACCTAAACATCTGTTTATATTGAGGAGTGGAGTTTGGTTACATCTGGCCGGTACCGCGTAATGGTATAATCTAAATAACCCAAGTTTTTAACCATACCATACGGGCAAACTCGGCTAACCCTAACCCTCCGGCTAACCCTAACCCTCCAAAAAGGACAAAAAAAAGGGACGACCACAACAAAATTCTAACCCAGCCAACTCCGTGGTTGGTGATTCTTCTTGCGTTGTTCTCTGGATGCTATTGAAACCCTTCGCACTTCTGGTACATGTAGTACATGCCATTTCCCTTAGTCAAAGTTTGAGCCAACCTACATGATGTATCAAAGATGGCTGCGAGATTGGAAGAATTGCGTTCGGCCGCCAACAGTTTCCCCAAATCTGGATCGTCAACACTGTAACACAATTTCGACTTCTACACGGAGGACGAATCCCACCGCCGAGGGCGTGATTGCCAGGCTATGTATGGAGAATCTATCCACACAAAGACGCCGCAATGAAGATTGCAGAGGAAGAGCGTTGGCGGGCTCTAGCTAGCTAGAGTTAATACTGCCGTCGGGGGGTTTGGCACTCTGCGTGAACTGACAGACACGTGGTATGCTCCTTTAAGTTGCGATTGTGAGTGAAGAAAATCTTGCTGGAGGTGACTTATCCGATGATCTAAGACGCGCTAGGGCTATGCAAACCTTTGCGACGTACAACAAGCAGGACGCTCTGTGGATCAAGGGATACCGGTGCCTCCAAGCCTTGATGGCACAACAACTGGGGCGTGACGTTGAATGCGGACTCTCCCACTTTGCGAAGCTTTGCATGCCTGGCAGATGTGCAGCTTTGGCGCCAACCAAGAACATGGTGTGGATTTCAAATGGCGAGTCCTGGTACCGGGCATTTACTACAACGACTGCTCCTCGCAACCTTGTCCTTCAAGTTCCATGCCCAACTTTGAGACCTTTGGTTTACAGAATCTAAATATGGAAACCATCCATCGGTGCAAAGCTGATATGTTCGCCCTGTATCCCATGAAATTCACCAAAATGCTGTGCTTGAATACTTGTACCGGACAGCTGCCAATGGATTACTGTTCGTCAAAAAATCTGTTCCCAAACTTTCATGGATGCTGTTCAGCTTGGCTGTCGGGTTCCGTTGTCAGAGAACACTCTGGTCCTTCAGCCTGCCTCGAAAGATGCCAACAACAGGCTCGTCAGGAGAGCCCGCGATCCCTTGACACTGAGAGCTCGTAATGAACAAGCACTCTTTCGCTTGTGATGGCGTGACGGCGTACTTGGCTGTCTGGGGTTGACTCTTACCGGGCCAGTGCGGTTGGTGAGCAGATTTGACCGTGGGAAACACCTGGGCCTCAGCTCGTGTGTCGTCCTCAAACACTTCTTGTCTGCATCCTTGAATAGACATTGAGTTTTTGTTTTGTTTTGGTATTGACTCTCCGGTTGGATTCAAGGGCACATCACGAAAAGGTTTCAGCAACGCATCTGTGCATAAATCAATCCACGCAAGAGAGCAACCGACAAAACTGGAACTGCTGGTGAGGCATGTGAGGACTTCCACTCTTACCAATCACCGACCATCATATGGGTAGCATAGAACAAACTGCAACTGCTGTCCTCACTCCTACCGGGAAAAGCAGAAGATACTTTGCCCCTTTCTGAGTTTCATTTTGGATGTGATGGGAATGCGGTAGATTCGTGTCGTATTCGATTGGACAGTATAACTGCTAGCAAACTACCAGCGTGCTGGCTGGCATGCAATACCGGTATGCATATGCCGGATTGGCTCCAGGTTCAGCCATCTTCCCTGGAGTGCTTGATCAAGGGCAAATAGCACCATTGACTGCATTTACCCTGAACTCTTCCAGGATATCTTAGCTAGCTAGCCAGCCAGAGAGTTCTGTTGAAGTTGTCCTTTTCAACTTGACCAAACTCTCTACTAGCTAGCTGCTACTTTGAGCGCTAGCTACGTGTAGTTAGACCAGATAGTCTAGCTGGTACCGGTTAAGAACATAACATTCATCAAGGTCCGGAATCGGTCCATGAAACACGACTGGATGTCCATTTCCGTAATTTACGGATTTGAGTTTTACGGAAATGCAACTTCCGTAAATTATCGAAATTTCCGTAGAACTGTTAGTTCTACGGAAAAGTTACGGAAAAGTTCCGTAAAAGTAAAAACCGTAGAACTATTTTAGGTCGAAAAACGTCATAGAACGGTACTGTAAACACGACTGAAACCGTAAAACTAGTAGTTTTACGGAAATGTAGAAGCGTTTCCGTAATTTACCGAAATTTCCGTAAAACTAGTTTCTGTAACTTACAGAAGCCTCATTTCCGTAAAACTAACCCACCAATGCTACTAGATTGAAATCTTGGTTGGGTATTCCTTATTCCTTGCCCTTTTTGAGTATGGGCGGCGAACTTTCCAGGGCTACAGGGAATTCACGTAGGATCGCACCGTAGGCTCTGGAAAGTTGAGAGAGCCAGCCCAATGGATGTGACCGTTCGGCTGGCAGCACTTGGGGGCTCCCAGAGCATCCTAGCTCTGATAGAAGCCATTCTTCCCAAAGAGAGCAAGCCATATGGCATGACACTGACATCTCACAGTAACAACCACTACCACTAATGAAGGCAATGGCGTCGCACCCAAGCAACAGTAACAAACAAACATCACTAATTAACAAACTATTTTAGCTAGCTAGCTAGTAGGAAACTGATAATGTAATGGCTACTATTACTACCGTCGATGTTGTCTCTGCTGCTGTTGCTGTCGTCACAATTTCTGCTGTAGCTGTTGTTGCTTATCTTTCTTCGTTTGATATTTCTGATAGCGCATTCCGAGTGCCACCACCGTGCCCTTTTGCCTTGATGAAATTGTGCTACCAACTGGTTTCAAGCCAAGTTCTATTTCTAACTTCAGCAGCGTCTCCATGCAAGCATGTGCTATCCCGCTCGCCGCTTCTTTTCTCTTGCTCTTGTCACCAATTCCAGTCGGACTCAAAGCAAGTTTATGTTCTTCTGATCCAGCAATCTTAGCCAATCGTAAAGCATGAATACATTTTGCCTCGTTTTCTCCTTTCATTATTGCAGGTATTGGAATTTGGCTGATTGCGTTCCACTTAATTGGAGTTATATCCAAGAGAAGTCGTTCAAGCAAAATTCCTTTGCATGATGAGGAATTATTCTGAGCTTGGCGATTGCGCATCAGAAGTGCATTGACATCTTTTGGTTGATTTTGCTGTTGTCACTGTACTGATATTGGCGCTTGTAGCTGTCGTTGTTGTATTGGTTGCTGCTGCTGTTGCGTTGGTTGTTGCTGCTGCTGTATTGATTGTGGAAGCTGGTTGAACTGAGATCGTGTAATTTAGGAATTGGCAGGTAGCAGTGGTGATTTTGATAGTATGGGTATTAGTTGTAGTTGTTGCTGCTGTGTTGATTCTGGAAGCTGGCTGAATTGTGATCGTGTAACTTGGGGATTGGTAGCTAACATTGCAACTTGGGGATTGGTAGCTAGCATTGATGGTGATTGCGATATAGATAGTGGCTGTGGCGGTGGTTGTGGTGCTGCAGCGGGTGCCGGCAATGGCTGTGGCAGTGGTGCTGCAGCGGGTGGCAATGACGCGCGAGAAATGCTAGCTGTCTGAGCAAATTGTCTTCTTTGTCGTGGTGGGGTTTTGATAAATGACAACTTCTCCTTATTCTGACTAGCCATTGCTTTCACTGCTTGTTGTTCCTTTTGAATCGATAGAAGGATTCCTTCAAGTTGTTGTTTTTGCATGCTAGTTTGCCTTTGCAATGCTAGTGCTTGATTCAGCTCCTTGGTTTGCTTTTCAATTTGAGCTAACTGAGAACCAACTCGATCTAGCATGGTAGCTGTTGCTACTTCTTGAGGCATAGCATCAAAATCATTCTCAAAATTAAAGTTGTCTTGGATATGCGTCCTCCAGCCTTCTAGAACGGCCCCAGGATGAACCCATTTGTCCGGATTGTTTGCATCGAAAAGCTTAGCTCTTTGGGCTGCTTGAAAAAGCTTTCTATATACTTTGTTCGTAACACGAAAGTCATCTACCAAAGCAGGAATTGACATAATGAGCACTGCTGTCACTGTGTGAAGAAAAGGTCATAGATGTCCTCCAGATTGAAATTGTGACAGCTGATCAGAGATTGTGTACAACTCGTCAATGAATCTGTCAATCGTTCCACTCTCTTCAATTTCAGATCCCAAACACTCAAAGTTTGGAGGGGTGTAGGGGCAAGGGTATACAGATTCTTGGTAGCCATTTAGAGCTTCTGCCGCTGAAATTGATAGAACCAATGCATTCCGATCAATGTAGCTCTCCTGAGAAGTTCCAAATGAGTGACCTGATCGCACATGGGATGCATAATAGTCAATTGCTGAATGAGCAGCTAGGAAGTTGATTGCTCCCTTTCGCATTGATTCAGCAGAGAAGCTGTTGCGAACTTCAGTTGATACCTTGGCTGGAATGAACTTCCGAATGGTGCCAGTAAGCTTCTTTGTGACAGAAGAATCACTGATTTTGTGGAGCTTGGGAAACACCCTTTGTGCACGTTCGAGCTCATCAGGACGTCTAAACAAGTCGTCTTCCAAGAGATAGTAACAACCCATGGCATGGTACCAGCATACTCTGTAGTTATATCTGTGTGGCATCATTGGCATGGAGTATGTGTTGATAGTTTTGATATCAATCCATTGGGTATCCACTACTTTAAAGTATGGGTCCCAAAGCCAGTCACTATAGGAATTGAATTTGGCTTCTCCACCACGAGCAACGGCATGCCATGTCATTAGTAATTGAGCCTGCTGCTCATAAATACTAGTATATCTGGATCTCGTATCATCCTCTTTGATCATGCTTTTAATGATTGCATTTAGATCCACTTTTGATATATCACCATTGATAGCTCTGGAGTTTGGGTTGTTGTGTGGCACTTCAACTGGTTGATAGCCAGGTAAGTTTTCAAGGTAGAGTGGTCTCAGTGTTGTCGTTTCATCTTCATTATTATTTTGAGTTCTTGTAGCATCTTTTTCTAGCCATTTTCTTATGACAGACCACCAAGAGCTGTCATCTCCGATGTGACCATTCCAATGAGGATGATTGGGAAACTTTCCCCTCAAAACTTCCTTAATAACCTTCCCAGCATATTCAACTTTGGTTGATGCTTTCAGATATTTACTACGCTCTTGAGTTGACCATGAATGAAACTCAATTTTTTCAAAGCCACGGGGAATGCTAATATTGGCAAGCCAAGAACAGAACTTGGTAAGATGCGCCTGTAAATTATCCTCTGCAAGAATGTAAGTAGCAGTCGTCTGATCCATTATAGGCTCTTTTCGAATAGTTTGATATTTGTTATACAGCTTAATAGCAGTATTCTTTGACACTGGGGAGAGTTTACCTCAGTCTCTCAAACGCATATTAAAAGCATTTATTTAAGCGTTTTCTACCAAGGCTACACAAAAATGCATAACTTACACCAACAAAGGGAGTAAGATTTGATGAGCGCAAACCACAATACTACTATTTTACTATATGTCTGCACAATGGATTGTAAATATGTTACATTTTTCCTGCCTTTTTATTACGCCTGCAGAGACCAGGCATGTGTCGCGAACTATTGAAACGTACACTATTACTATACGATTTTATTCAATACATGATTCGAAATTGAGGCTTAAACCCTAACATGCGCCTATGCAGGAAAGAGAATGTCCAATTCTTAAAAAGACATAAGCCATCAATTTCGAATCCTGCATAGGCACGCCATTGCACCCCTTAGCATAATTCGCTATATAAAGTACTGTATGCATCTACCTACAAGTGAATTAACGGATTTATACTGTTTTACTATACGTAATAGCTCTATGAAGGATTTGCGTTTGACGGAACACAAAAGAACGCTCGATGCATGTTTCACTGGTCACGCTTACTTAAGCCTGTGCAGGAAACAATTTTTACTGGTTAACAGGAGATATAAGGTCGATAGTTCGAATCCTGCATAGCAACGCTTTTGCGCCCCAAGAAACGTTTACTATATATATTATGCACTACGCTAAAAGCTAGTGTAAAGATCTTTCGAGTGTTTTGAGTTTGAGAGAATGAAAGTTATGAGAGGATTAGAAAGCTATGAAAACTAATCAAAGAGAGAGATCCACAATCAAAGGATCGTAGATCTGAACTCCCGCGGGAGACTGTAGAGTGTGATAGAGTAGGTTGCGGTAGCAATCCTACTCACTCCACGATCCAAAAACGGAACGCGTGGAAGATTCGTCTAGCATTTATCTAGTAGCGTGGAAGTACTCCACGCTGGCTAAATATCTAGAGCGATGTTTCATCATCAACCTAGTATGACTAGAGCGGTCATTGAGAACCCTGTCTCAATGACTATTCACGAGAGACTCAGTCATGAGTCGAACTCAAATCCTATCTAGGATCGAGTCGCGAATAAGGCTAAGAGCCATGTATTGCACCTGCAAGGTCTAGAATTGGTCAACCAACATGTGGTGATCTCAATTCCATAATTTTCAGATTTTCAGTATTATGGAAATGCAACTTCTGTAAATTATCAAAATTTCCGACCACCTTGACAAGATTTTCGGCAACATGCATTATAGCAACAGCAGTTTTGACATTCCAGTGCAAAGTTAACGTCAGCAAAAGACAATTGCTCCAACGAACAAACACTTTCAGGAACTTCTCCTTTCAACTGATTCATTTTCAGTTCCATGCTGTCAAGAGCTATCAACTGTCCAAGCTCTGTATGTATGCTCCTATCAATAGTTACATGCGCATACATTTTTGAGGCATAGAAGGGGTAGAGTCATCCTAACTTGCAGATTCATTCTGGTACCACTTACCCAGCCACTGAATGTATTAGATTTGAATAAAATGCTTCGCAAAGCAGTCAGCACTCCCCAACTCCATTCGAAGAGTTCCAGTGAGCAGCGAGTAACGTAGATCCAAGCTTTGGTGTCCAACATTGGAGACAAATGGAAAGTGCAGTTAGTCCCTGGGAAGCTGTCAGCCATGCTGATATCTTCCTTGACGTACACTTGTAAGTTTGTCTATGAGATTTTGGGAGGTTTCCCCTCCAAGGATTGCTCAAAGAGAAGCTCCCTGATAGTTGGCAGCAAGGGAGCCTTAACTGGCCTAGAGAAGGCTGTTAGCCAAGGCCTTGGCCGGCGCCAGGTTGGGAGATCTCTGGTTGGTGAAGATCTCCCTTCACTGGGCTGTCAAGACCAGCTGCTGGAATGGTTGAGGAGCTGCTACTATTGAATACCCTAGCACATGCCACACAGGATTCTATATCTACTGCAAGGTCATGGAATGCTACTACTCTGGGTTTCTCAGGTCAAACAACACTCTTTCTTATTCTCTTATCTTTCTCAAACTATTCTCAACTATGATAGGAGGACGAGCTGGGAAATCCCTTTCTCCAATCAATAAGCCAAGCAAGCTGCTTTACTACGAATCTAGAGTCCTTGCCCTAAAGTTCATAGTTTGTCAACAATCCCAATTCTGTGGGAATGGTTCCATACAGGTTCTTTGTTGTTGTTCTAACAGCAAGCATATACCCTAATGGAATGTTTTGTGAAGAGGACAAAGTTGTGAGACCTCTACGGGCTGCTCCCAATAACTATGACAAACTTAAAAGTGTGATACTTGATGCTCACCTGTAAGTGCTGTGAATAGACCAATCTCAGAACTTTATCCTGAAACATCTCCGTCAACCACTATTACTGTGGCAAATAGGCCGTATTTTCACCAGCCACAGGAACACTTAATATGGACAGTTCTTCCTTCCGTTGTACTCTCCGATGTAGTTTCCCTTGTATCTTCTGTTGTTGGGGCTGTTGACAAGATCTCAGTTGGTAAAGTTGATGGAGCCTCAGATGTATCTGTTGATGCAGTCTCACATGGAGTTGCTGCAACAATTGATAAAGTTTTTTCTTCTGTTGTACCTTCTGTTGTTGGGGGCCCACCCGATCTTTTCTTGCATCTCATTTGGTAGGTACCTAGCCACTTCATATGTCCTGGGGAGTGCACCAGCTTGTAGTTTGTTTTGAAACGTTGTGTGATCAACTTTCTTAACTAGTCCTAAAGCTGTGAAGAGTCACAACTTGAAAGCAAATTATAGGTAAACATAGCAAATGATCGGGGATGCTTTCCTTTTTTTCTTTTCCTCCACATAGCCCTAATTTGCATTTAACTTTGACGCGATAGACTGCTGATTGAGCTCACCCTTTTATATAGTACCCCACATTGTGGAATTCATGTACTAATACTCTCACATCATAGCATGCAATAGGCAAGCTCTTGGTCTGCAAGTGGGTTGGAATCTCAAATGTTCAGCGCAAACTATAGGCCGGTTCTTGCTAAAATTTTCTGCTCGAAGAAGTTTGTTGCTGAAAATCTCAGCCGTCACATAATATGCATCACAATTACATAGTCTACGAATTCTTTGCTCTAATGGCTGGCTAATAAGGAGGTGCATCAGAATCAATTATTTCAACTTGCAAAGAGCTCTTTTTCAATATTCCGCAAATTTTGGAGATTTAGCTGTGGTTGTACCTACTGGCACGGAAGGGAGTGGTGGGAGAGAAAATGATTTACATATATATTTATATCTTGGATCTAAATGACTTTCGTCAAGATTCTCAGCAACATTTTTTGGAACAAGGATTATAGCAATACCTCTTCACACTTGACCAAATAGAAGGTCACTGGAAAAGTCTTCCACCAATTTTTTTTTGACAAATTCATTGAATGGATTGACACATTAACCTCTAATAGCAACCACTTCAAATGAAAAAGCTGTTGAAGGATCTCTTATTTGTATGCATTATTATTATTATTATTCTGTGGAGGGTCATTAGCAGCTCCACTCACTTTCGTTACTAAACTCAACTAAGAAGCTGTATTGTGTTAGCAGTACTCTGTACAGTAAATGTGTCTATACAGGCTAGTAAGAATAGGACATTTCGTATCCTTCACAGGCTTATATTTATAAATGTAAGAAAGACACATCTTTCGAGAATTCGTGACTGCACATGTAGGTAGATTGGTACACAATTATGTATAGTAAAAGATGCAAAAAGGTTGGTATGCAGGATTCGAACTAGCGACCTTATATCTTTCAAGTAACCAGTAAAGCGAATCCTGCACAGGCTTAAGTACGCGTGACCTTTGAAACATGCATCGAATCGCCAAACAGAACACGAACCCTGCATAGAGCGAATACGTATAGTATAATAGTACATATTCATGAATTAACTAGGAAGTAGATGCATACAGTACTTGGTATAGTATACTATGCTAATGTCTGTAAAAGCGTGTTTTTTCAGAATTCGAATTTCCAACTTATGTCTTCACTTACCCTGTAACGAAGACATCCTGCGTAGGCATTAGTAAGGGCGCACTAGAAGATATAAGCTTGAATTTCGAATCCTGCATTAAAGAAAAGCGTATAGTATTAGTGTACCTTTCAATAGTTCGTGACACACACCATGTTCTGTGCGGGCGTAATAATAAGAAGGAATAATGTAATTTGTTTACAAGCCATTGTGCATCCGTATAGTAAAACAATAGTATTGTGGTTTGCCAATGCAACATCTTACTCCTGCGTGTTTGTCTAAGTTGCGCAAGCTTGTGTAGCTTTGGTAGAAAAGGCTTAAATAAATGCTTCACAATTAAAGTCGGGAGGGACTGAGGTAAACTCTCCTCAGTGTTGTTGTCTTTAGTGTTTGTCCAACATTGCTTTAGCAACGAAAGGCCAGTGCTGAAAGCTATCTTTCTCCCATAGCATTGACAGAAAAGAAAGGAGGAGTTCTGTGCAACCAGGAGTGTTGCAGCGGCTCAAGGACCCAGTCATTTTGAAGAGCACTGCATCAACAGCAGTCAGAGACCATTGTGCACATCGAATAGAAGAATACAAGTTTGCAGGTGTGCCAGAGTGGAAAGCTGGTTGGTCACCAGTGCACGACCTGTATTGGATACCTGGATATTGGAGTGGCTCCAGAGCCAGTTCTAGAAGTGCAGATTACCCACAAAGGAAAGAGTCACGACGGATTGAGGAAGGAAGACATCAAGGAGATCGTCACCGTCAACGAACTCAACAGGAATAAGCAGTGTCCAGCCAAACATTGTTGACAGGAGGAACTGTTGCCTGAGCAAGCAACTAGGTAACAAACATCAAGTACTATGGAATACGTGGAATTGGAACGTTCGAGCGGAAGCATGACTGGGCTACCTGCTGCCGATACGATAGAAGATAATAAGCGTTCGATGAGAGGCTACTACTACAACAACACCAAGACTATTCGCAGGGAGTATCGAGCTCTCTATAGCTACAAGTGCGAGGCAATTTGAGTGCAAACTTGTGGAGATTCACTCATCGGAAGAAAAGAGGAATTTCGCAATTTTGTGAGGTGTACGTGTTGAAGTGCAGATCAAGATCGATCCAAGGCAAGCCTTTTCACAAGTGTGTTCCATGCTGCGCGAAAGCAGCTGTCACCATACGCAAAGAAGATATTGCTCCGTACGTTCATTTGAAGCACCAAGCACGTCAAGCTAGCTCTGTACGTCCTGCAGCTACATGTGCCGGATTTTTAAGCGCAGGAGTGAGTGAGCGAATTTTGCAGGAGTGAAATAGGATAAAATTGATCCAAAATTCACTGGAAAAATGAAGTTCTCTACAGAAGCAGCCCAATTAGCATTCGGTGATTTAAAATTCAACATTGGTTTGAACTCACAGGCGGTCAATTGCATGAAGCTGATTGAGAAATTAGCTGATCATTGTGGTGAGACATGGGGCAAGCAGATGTGGACTCTGGTCAAGAAAAGAACAGAGACTGAATTCGAAGAACCAACTGAACCTGAAAAAACTGCCAAGTCAAGTGAACGTGAATAAGTACAAGATATCGCTCTCCAGGAAAATGGATAAAGAAGAGTGATACCAGAAAGAGAAATCTCAAGTGTTTAGACTCATTTATGAGAGTCTGTGTTCCCACCCTGTCCTCAAGGAAAGATTGGTCAATCTCGCAGAGTTTGATCAGTGGGAGCGAGGAAGACGACAATGTCGTTGTGCTACTGAAGAAGATAGAATCATTGGCATACAGTCAAGATGATGGGCAGTACGGCCCAATGATGGTTGCCGACACAGTCAAGCAGTTGTACAATTTCCAGCAAGGTCTCCCAAAACAAGTCTCGGAGACCACGTCCAAGAATATATGCAGCTGGCAAAAATGGCGAAACAGGCATGGGGTGGCGGAATGATTCCGGCCACTGCGAAAGGAAAGTTGACGCCTGTCCAGGAGGCTGCAAGCGAGTTGCATCTCGTTTGTGTTTTTACCAGCAGTCTCGATGAACGATTCAAACCAGCCATTGATGCGTTAGTCAACGACTACAACCAGCACGGTAAGGAATGGCTCAAAGATATCCCAGCAATGGTCACGTGGCTCAATAAGTTCCGAGGCAAGACGAAGGACAACCGCAAGAAAATCATGAACAATTTACAAGAGGGGAGTAACCGTATCAAATATCCGCTGTTTTTATTGTAAGAAGAAAGAACATATGATCGGCGAGTGGCGCAAGCTCAAGAGGAAACAGGAAGCCGAAGTCGGCACAAACAGCGATGAAGCAGGAAGTGTGCGTTCAGACCGGAGCAGCAGCAGAAGTGCAAACCCGAGTCCGTGGATGTCGAACGCTCAGCGTGCCTTTGGATAGGCATTATGGGGGAGGCAAGGACAAGCGCTGTGTGTGTGACGACCGTTTTACCTCCAGTCCCATTTAGAGAAAGATTACACAGCAATCAACAATCATATTTGTTTCGTGTCTGGCCACTTTAGGTGTCAGCACAACAGGAGTCTGTTGGAGGATCCCTTATTTGTATGCATTATTTTTATTATTCTGTGGAGGGTCATTAGCAGCTCCACTCACTTTCGTTACTAAACTCAACTAAGAAGCTGTATTGTGTTAGCAGACATTGTCTTTAGTGTTTGTCCAACAAAAGCAAGAATACTAAGATTGATTGATCCTCATTTTGTCGTTGTAGCAGTGTATGCTAGCAGTGTTGATTTCTTTCCAATCTTTTAATAACATAATGGTAGGTACATCCAGTGAAGGATGTGACGCCAAATTGTGAGGGCTCAAAAATGAGACTGGCCTGAACATCAGCGAATAACTTTTTGTGCCTTCGATTTCTGTCCGACGTGACAACAATGCGTAAGTCTCCAAATTGAATTGACTATGGTCAATGTATTATTTTGAAAAGATGAGTCCTTTATAGAAACTTCAGTAACTGCCTGCTAACGCCTAGTTCCATTCAGGCCCGATTCTGGACTACACTGTGTATGCTCTCCTGAAGACTCCCCAGAAAACCCTCGACGAGATTCAATTGCTTCTTTGCAACAACGATCATACATGTAGCAACAGCAGGACGCCGGACATTCCACTGCAGAGTCAACACCAGCAAAACCCAAGTCATAGTCTAGAGTCAGTGAACAAACACTTTGAGGAACTTCTCCTGTCAGCCCATTGAGTTTCAATTCCATGCTGGTACAAGCTGTCATCTGCCCAAGCTCTGTAGGTATGCTCCTATCAACATTTACATGTACAAGTATTTGTGAGGCATAGAAGTGGTAGAGACATGCTCACTTGGCAGTTTCATTCTGGCACTGCTTACCCAGTCAAAGAATTGGATGTCAATACAAGGCTATTCAAGAGAGTCAGTCTCCCCAACTCTGTTGGAAGAGGTCCACTCAGCCTGTTCAAATTCAATTCCATGCTGGTACAAGCTGTCATCTGTCCAAGCTCTGTAGGTATGCTCCTATCAACATTTACAGGCACAAAACATTGTGAGGCATAGAAGTGGTAGAGACATGCTCAATTGGCAATTTCATTCTGGCAGTGCTTACCCAGTCAAAGAATTGGATGTCAATTGAAGGTTACTCAAGCGAGTCAGCCTCCCCAACTCTGTTGGAAGAGTTCCACTGAACCACGAGTAACTTAGATCCAAACTTTGGAAAAAGCATTGGAGAAAAATGGAAAGGGCAGTTAGTCGCTGGGAAGCATCCTGTCACGCTGATGGCTTCCTTGACATACGTTATTAAACTTGTCAACAATCCCAATTCTGTTGGAAGAGTTCCATACAGGTTGTTGACATGTTCACCAATCGAATTGAATGAAATTCCTGAAGAAGACAAGGTTGTGAGACCTCTATGGGCTGCTCCCGTTGACTATGATTTGCCTGATAATGAATGCTCACCATGAAGCCCTGTCAATAAGCCAATCTCAGTTGGAAGTGATCCTGAAAAAGTACTAGAAACAAACATTACTGTGGCAGATAGGCTGTATTCTTGACCAGCCACAACTACAGTTGATACTGTTGCTCCTTCTGTGGTACCCTCTGATGTACCTTCCATTGTACCTCCTGTTGTTGGGGCTGTTGATAGGATCTCACTTGGTAAAGTTGATGGAGTCTCAGATGGAGCCGTTGATGGAGCCGTTGATGGAGTCTCAGATGGAGCTGCTGATGGAGCAGGTGATGGTCTATCAGTTGGCCAAGCTGATGGACTCCCACTTGGCCATGCCGATGGGGATGGAGTTGGAATTGAAGTTGGAAGTATGCTTGGCGTGTATGACGGAGTTCCACTCGTTGCAGATGATGATGGCATGCCTGTTGGCATCCCTGTTGGCACAAGTGATGGCATTCCAGTTTCAGTGGTCAAGGGGCGCAAAGATGGCACAAATGAGGGAGCAACTGAAGCAAAAGTTGGACTGTCAAATGGCTGTGCAAGTATTGCAGAGTTTGCATCGCCAGGAGAGCATGTACAATCCTTCCTGGGGCATATAACTCCATCATCAACTGCCACATAAGAAAGACTGTAGTCTTGGGTAAGCGAGCAAACACTTTGAGGGACTGTCCCAGTCAGTTCATTTTTTGTGAGATCCATAATTGTGAGCTGTGTGAGTTCCCCAAGCTCTGGTGGAATGGTCCCAGTCAATGAGTTGTTGTCCAGTCGAAGTTCTGACAATTGGGTGAGCTCAGAAACGTTTGAAGGGACTGTCCCAGAAAGCTGGTTGTTCCTCAAATCCAACACTGTTAGGTGAGTCAGCGTCCCAAGCTCTGGCGGGATAGGCCCCGTCAAAGAGTTGCCATCTAGAAGAAGCTCAGTTAGTTGGGTGAGCTCTGCGATCTCTGTTGGGATTGGTCCTCCGAGATCTTGATCAGACAACACCAGCACGGTTTGTGTGATGACAATGGGTTGGGAGAAGATTTGAACAGTGGCAGTGTTGTGCTTGAAGATATTGCTGGCTTCCATAGTGGTCGTCTGTACGTTCGAGTCTTCTTTTTTTGGACTGCAAAGACCACTGCCACATACAATCCCAGTAACAGATATTACCATAATGACCAGCAAAGCAAGTATTCCCAAGCAAAGTCGTGATCGATGTTTTGATTCAGGATGGCCCTTGGCACTGTCATCATCAGTAACAAGCGTCGCCTCCAGCAATGGAACGTCCTCAAGATTCCGGCTACTATCCTTGCCGCTGTGGTTGCTGAGTGTATTATCATTGCCGTTGTTGCGAAATGATTCGAGTGACTCCAAGCCACCAGCTGACCCTGTCTCCAATAGTTCATCAGAGTCGCCACGAGGAGCACGCAGATGACGGTAATCAAGAGTAGTGGTGCGGTGTAAGCTGTCACCTGGAGCACCCATGTACGCCCCTGGACGACCTTGTTGATGCAGCGGTTGAGTTGTGGCTTGGCACGCTGCTGTCTGCAGCACAGGTTCGCCGTCTTCGTCTTCGTCTTCTTCTTCTTCTTCTGCTGCTGGATTGCATTCGTTCTCGTCTTCTTTCTCTTGGGAACGGTAGTAGTCTTCTTTTCGATCTGAATCTTTCAAGGACTCTGCTGTAGCTACACTGGCTCGCTCTGCAACAATATTCATGATTTCGGCATCATCATTGTGCTGACTGGTGCCAAGGTTTTGGTTCCCATGATAATAACCCGGTCCTCTGACAGCAGTTCGCGATTTTCCTGTTGGCTTTTGCCGACCATTTTGCTTGATCCCAGTGGCAGACGGTAAAGAGGCCGACTTTGCTGGTCTTGCTGGTCTTCGCCGAGCTGCTGAAGTCTTGATCCCAGTGGTGGCAGAAGATGAAGCGGGTGGATTATGCTTTGCTTGCTTATGTCGAGGAGCAGTCTTGATCCCAGTGGTGGCAGACGATGAAGCGGGTGGCTTTTGTTTTGCTTGCTTTTGCTGAGCAGCAGTTTGAATCTCACCAGCAGTCCCTGAGCTAGACGATGAAGTCAGCGGCTTTTCTACCCTCGCGGTTTGCGCAACAGTTGTTTCGACACTTGCGGGTTCGTCTAGTGGATATTGCCCTGCAGCAGCCTCTGCTCGTTTGGTAAGGACATCTTGCATCCATTGCTCCTCCTCGTCGTGCTCCTCTGGCCGACCAGGAGTGGTCTTCAGACGAGCCATTGCCGCAAACAAATTTTGTTGTGAGCAACCACGAAAAACTTCGTCGTTTCCTTGGCCGAAGTGCCTTCACACGCGTCCGAACGGTGGGGGGAGTTGCCAGTGGCATTTCCCGGTCACGTGCCATTTACGTTCAGAACTTCAGGGTCATCTATCTTTCTTACGTTGCGAAGTCTTCAATCGCTTGTTAATTTAAAAAGCAACAGAATAGAACGAATGATGATCTCCGTCCGGGCGTTGTGTACTCCTGGCCATACACATTGGCCAACGCGCCGGCAGACGAAATAATGAGAACAAAGAGTGGGTTAGTCTTGCTCGCTGAAAAAATCGTTAGCAACATGCACGAATGAGGAGTGGACCACTTACCGTTGCAAAAGCACTCGTGACGCATCTCCAACTCTTCTGGGAACCCGCGATGAAATGATGCCCACCATTGCAAATGTCTGTCATGTAGGAGAAGAAACAATCAGATACCAGGAACAAGACAATGGAAAACAATTCAGCACTCTCTCGCACTCTCACCTCTGCCTGTGTATAGAAACAAACAACAACAGGAAGTACTTCGTTTTTTGGTCTCTTACGGTGTTTTTCTGCCTCGCCATGGTTGCCTTGGTGGCAGATCTCGAAAAATGAAGTGCCCATCCTCCGTCTTCACCGGAAAACTTGGAATGCCTCGGCGGGAAAGCCCGCAAGGTGTGTCTTTCGAACAATTTGGTTAAGGAAGGACGCATGTGATTTGCCAGTCTGGTCAACTCGGGAGCTTCTCCAGTTGCAACTCACAATTTGGAGATGCTGGAAGAAAATTCGGTGTTGGGAATCGCCATTCAGAGTACCAAAAGAGGGTGTTTGCGACATGGCAACTCAATTTTGGAGTAGGGATGTAAACACTGCGGGCTTGAAGTATCGCTAAAGCAAATAGTTTTGATAAAGTCAGTTGTGAATCCACTCGCAGAAATGCTCTGTAGTTATTTGGTGGTTGTCTAGGTATCGCCATGTCGTCTCGCCGTTCATCGCCACCGTACCAGTATTTGGATATTCGCTCGCAGAATGCCTCGCAGAATGGCGACGAAGTGGGGTTGCAAAGCTCTGGTGACAATATTCGTGGTGGAGCCCAGACTTATAGTCATCCTTTTCAGTGGTCAAGATTCGCCCCACCAGCACCACCACCACCACCTGCACAGGTACCGCCCTACCACAGGAACCCCAACCGGTACGTTCCCTACCCTCCTCCATATGCGTACGTGCAGTACTATCCAACTGGCTGGACCCAAAATGCCTCCCCTGCATTGGCGTATGGAACTGGCTTTCAACCTCCTAGCCACCATGTCACTCATCCATCACAGGATGGCATTGTATCAACTGGAAAAGCCACCCAATGTCGTGATTACGTCGAGGACCCAGCTTGTTTGCCATGTGCAAGCAAGGAATTGGCAAAGTCGCAAATGTATGAAAAGTATGGAGGATTTATCGATGTCAACGGAGTCAGCAAACAATGCCTTAGGCCTGACGGTACCGTGAAGAACAACGATGGGACCAAGACAATCAAGTTCTGTTGCAGAGTTGGAGACAAGGAAGATCCAAGCAGAACCAGGTGCCCCTGGAGAGGACAAACTAGAGACATGGGAGAGCTATCCCTCGAGAGCCATCGTTTTCGTAACTACATTCGACTCGCAAACAGCAAGCACAATCACAACCTGCAGAAGACACCCAGTAATCCAAAAGACCAATATGGAATTGCTCCAGCACTGCTACCACTCGTACAGCAGTTTGTCTCGGATCAGACAGAAGCAGGACGTTCCATTCTTAGAGTCACAGCTGATGAGGTATTGAAATCGATCACCAAGACTGTTCGGAGTGATGTCGAGTATCTAGATCATCGCCATCACGTTGTGCACACAGAAGCTAGGGAACACTTTACAAGACAGTTGCGAAACTACGTAGCCAATCAAAGAGAGTCGCACATCAAGACGAAACTGTTTGGATTCTCGAATCTTCGAAGCAATGACGTTCTAATCAGAGTACTGTCTCACTGGGAGCTGAAGTTGCCAAGCACCTACGTTCGACGATGCAACTATCGGTCTCCTGAGGAAATAGCAACAGCACTTGAAGTGTCAGGCCCTGGAGCATTGTTGACCGTTAATCTTGGGAGCGGTGATGTGGTTGACCGGTACAGAAAGAGCGTCTTGCAACATGAAGAAACCAAACAGAATAGCAATTTCGAGGAAAGAATCGAAGGTGCTTTCGTGGTGTTTTCACCAACTGGGCTGTATCAACTTATGCACCTGGCTCTTCGAAGGAAGGGCACACGGCAGCTATGCTGTGATGGCACCGGTGGCATGATAAGAGACCAGAGTTGCCTGATCACAGTTGGCAGCGTATCAGTCAAACTGCGAGGTGGCCAAGATGAAGTTACGTCGTCCTTTCGGCCAATTTTGTATCTCAGAGCTGGAGGTGAACGATTCCATCCGTATTGTTTGGTACTGTACTGCATGCGAGACCTTTGCAGTAGGATGTTTGGTGTCGACTTTGCTATTGATTGGGGAACAAGTGATGATGCCGATACATTCGTTAACTCCCACGTCTTCTTCAAGAGAAATGTGGCTTTATGCGATGCCCCATCGAACGAAGATGGAACACATCCTTTTTCCCAGCAACGACAGTTCGCAGTGGAAGAAATCGAAGAATACCCACCTTCTCCTCCATTCGATGCTGAAGTGCCTCTTACACAAATAATGGGAGACAATGAAGCAGTCGCATTGAAGACGTCTGGCAGTACTGACAGTGATGACGATTGTATTGAAGGCGAAGCTGTACTTAATTGTTTCTTTCATGTCATGCAGGCTTTTGCCAAACGAAAGAGCTACGTTGGTAAGATGAAGAGTAAGACATTTGCTGCTCCGAAGGGAACAGCGTATCGACATGTGTGCAACATCGGCAGTACGAAAACGATTGACCAGAGGAGAACTGTGACTGATCTGTACCTTCGAGACTGGAGCGAAAATCGAGGTGAGAAAGACGCGGCGGATCACCTTCGAAAGGAGTATTGCACTTTTCCCCGTTGGAACTGGAATTATGCATGCAGTGGTGAAGTTGGCGTGTACCCATCGAACTGTCCTAACGAGAGCTTCAATCGACATGGAATAAAGAGTGTGGCATCCGATTGCTCCAAGAATGCCTCTCTTGCAGCCTTCCTTGTCCATACCGCCCCACGACTCTTACAAGAAGATGCACACGTACGGTCAGATCCATGTACCATCGAGATACCACGAAGTGCATCTATCTTTGCAGTTGCCGCTAGTGGGTTCTTGAGAGAAAACATAGACGTGGTGGCACTTGGAAAGGATGCCTACGATAACCCTTCAAGCTGGTTAGTTAATGTCGGACGCAAGATCGGAATTCCAATCGATCAAAGAAGGATCAGACTTGTTTTGGCATCGTTGGAAGGGAACAAGGTACCGTTCGAAGAGATCCTGTGCAAGCAGAAGATGGACGTAACACACGACCAAGTCGCAGACATGATGGTTCGTGCTACGAATTCGGTGTGCCACCTACAATGGAAGCAAGGCAATATAGTTGGTGACTGTGAAGATTGCTACAAACATCTTGGATATAGCTGTCCAGGAGCAATCTATCTTCGCAGCAAACATGGTCTGTTGTTGTCGAGGTTGGAGATATTGCGCAAGACCAGTGCGAATGCAAGAGGAGACGCTGCGAAGGCAAGTGCAAGAGGAAACAGTCGAAGCAATTTACACAGAGTGGTGCTTGGGGTCAACGAGGAAGAGACGTTGTCTTTCGAAGATGCTGGAGTCTTTCGATGCCTACCTTGCAACTCTGAATCATGGCCAGTTATCGCGACTTGCTAGATACTTGGGACTGTTTCCTGCGGGCAAGAAAGAAGTCGATCCAATGAAAAGGACTTACCTACACAGTGCCTCCTCGATAACTTGCTTTCTTTCTATGACAATCCAGCCGGTCATCGTGCTATGCTGCTTGGTTGTCGAAGCAATGAATCTCCTTTTGCGGTGGTGATCTCTTCTCTT